>QANU01010637.1:83918-103554 GCA_003254905.1 Nissolia schottii
AATTAGTGTCTTCAGTATTTCTAGGTTGATTCGGATAATGAATTTGTAAGATACCCAAATATTGTGATTTTGTTTTGTGATCTAATAAGTATTAGTACTTAAAAACAGGGGGTGGGGCACCAAACACACCTCATCAAGTTAATGACCCACTAAAGAAAATCTCCAAATTGAAATTCTTCATCACTTCATTTTAAGTCATTGGCTCCACTGTTTGTTCCCAGCAAAGCATCTTCACAAACATTTTATAAACTCATCTTACAAGTCCTAGTCCTCCATAACAGTACCTGACCACGACTAAGATGCCCAGTAGTTGGCTCCACAAGCTCATCTCCAGTGGAAAGCACAGCAACTGTTGGAGTAGGGTAGACCTGCATCAAAGCATCATTTCCAGTCAATACATACATCAATAGTAGACCAGTAAATATCACAGGACATATCAATGAGCCCTGTACTAAGGAATGAAATAGATGCCATGTGCCAGTTTGGAAAGAAGGCTGCTTGGTTGCAGATACGAGGAACTCTATAAGAATACCTTAACCATGGTTACACCAACTGTAGCAAGCAAGCCGATCTCTGAAGGACCTAATCTTTCTCCAGATGTTAAGATTATTGCATCTTTCTCAATGTCAAGTCCCTGTCAACAAATACTTTTAGATGACCTACAAAGTCACATATCATCATGTACAACAAAGCGATGAACAAAGCAGCAAAATTTCAAAACTATAATACACATAAAACAGAATTTGAAATAGTGAACAAAGAATTGATGTAATCAAATATTTAACCTGTGATTATGCCATACACAGACAGTAATAAGACCATCCAATCAATGGAGTACAAATAGTGTACAGGTCAGAAAAAAACATAAGGTGAAAGAATAAGCCCAGAAGGAAGTGGGGGGGGGTATGGGTGAAAATGGTAATGAAACAGATAGGCGCATTCCAAAGCCACAAGTGATGTGATAGGAACACAGGTATTTGATAACAGAAAAAGAGGGTCTGATCCCCAGTTGTAGAAACAGGATCACAAGAATAGTGGCACCCACACTCACATAAAAACAGAAAGCAGATAGAACAAACTCTCAAAATACAACGGGGGAAAATTATGAAGTAGAAAAAGAGAAAGATAAACAGGTCATTAGAGTGACCCAAAACCTCCTATACCATCCCACACTTTGCCTTCGGTCTTATTCCCCCCACATATACACCCATACCCACTCCTCCAACCATGCACCCAATTACTCTCCTGCTGCTCTCACTGCAACCTCAGGAGCATGCAATTATGCAGTAGCCTATTAGCGCGAATAATCTCAATATTCCCTATCTTGTAATCCTTGCAACAGTGGACTTTTGATCCATGCCCTGCTTTCCCACCCTTCCTCACATACATCGTATCACACAGGGTGAACATAGTGGTGCAACAATCAACAAACATTCTGTTCATCTAAAAAAAAAGTCAACAAACATTCTGCTGTTATGCTCACTATTATCACAAGAATGACTCTAGAGGGGTGAGAAGCACATACCACTCGGCGTATATCATGGCCTTTGGTGACTTGAGCCAATATTCTCACCCGCTTTGGCTCACCGGGAGCATTGTCAATCTTTTGAGTATCCTCAACCTGAACAACTGCATCAGCACCGTCGGGTATGGGCCCTGAAAAAAGAAAAAGATCAGAAGACTAACCATAAACCAACAACACAAACAGGTCTCACCACAAAGCAAGATAAAATAATAAGAAGAAAAAATCTAGACGGCCAGAAAATGTTGCCATAATAGAGTTGTTAGAATGATATAGCACTCTAGCAGCCCTTGGATGAACAAGTAAGTCCCACCAGTTTATTTCATCTCACCACCCTCATGATTTTTGTCAAGGATTCTAGCAAAAATCTTCTGGCAAAGTAGTATTGCTTTAATAATAATGATGATTAAGTGTTGGATGTGAAATTTCCTCGCAAATCAAATTTTAAATTACACCAACTGACCGCCCAAAAAGCACTCGAAGCCTAGTCCAATTCTCTGACTATGTTTACAAATACATACACTAAAAATACGACTTGTACATACTTAAATAAACAAAAATAAGACTTGTACATACTTAAATAAACATCAACCCTATTTACAAGCAGAAGAACGAACAATAACAAATACAAATAAAATTGTGATATATATTATGAACGAATAATTGGGAAACCTCCAGTAGTAACATAGGCTACAGTTCCAGGGGTGACGGTAACACCAATACCATCATCCCCAGCTCTCGATTCAGTAATAACAGGATATTCCCCGGGCCCATCTGCAGCAACTACTGCATAACCATCCTGCACCCACAACAATCCATTTGTTACATTCGTCAGAGTTGAAAGAATGAAATATAAATCAAAACCAAAAAAGAAAATAAAGAACAAATGACAGATAACGGAAAACAGAAAGGAAATGAGAGCAAACAAAATCAGTTCGCTTGTTTGGGAGTTTAAATATACATGGAACCTACCACGAACTCAATGGAACTATTCTCCCTTCCCCCCCGCAAAATCCATCTTTCATTCCACTCAAAATTGGAGCAGAATCAAGAAAAAAAAGAGAGGACTAGAAGTTATAACCTCAAAGCAATATATAATTACAAAACTGTTGTCTTGTTTTCATTCCATTTTGTTTCATAATTTCAGAATTTTATGCAAGAAACAACTAAAAAACAAAAGAAAAATCATATTTTCGGTGTTTCTTTCGCAAAATCTTGAAGTGAAGCAAACAAACGAGAAAAACAAGATGGTAGTAGTTCCATAATCAAAATCGAAAAAAACTGCAAAAATACAAAAGAAAAAAAAAAATTAAACATCAAGCATTCCCTAATGAAGCTCCCCCATGTCAATCACCTACAAAAAATGAAGAACACACGTAACTTGGTTTCACTTCTTTCATTTCCCCTCTTCAGCTCATTCATAACAACCCTATTGACTCTATTCCGTTCCACTAACCCCAAAATAAGTTGAAAAAAAAACAAAGCAAGAAAGAGAGTTTCTTGGTGGACCTTGACGGAAGCAGGGAACGGAGGGAGAGGGTCAGGGGCGCGAGCGTCCTGGGCGAGGACCTGGCCGAGGGCATCGTGGAGGGGCACGGTGACCGGCGGGAGGCGCTGCGAGGCATTCAGGACTGTTCGAAGAGCATCGGCCACGGAAATCATGATGATGAGATATAAGCTCGTAAATACTACTCGCTGTAGCACTGCTCCTCAACCCCTCTCGTTCTTCTTTTATAGTTGGATTTTATTTTATTTTTTAAGGGCCGCTGGCAATTTTGTCTTCTTGTGGACAATTGTCCCTTTGACGATGCAGTGGGACGGTAACCCATTTTTGGAAGCGGTTTAAGGTCCTTCCAAATGGAATTTATCGTACCAGGGCCCCGACTGGGTTTCTTCCTAACATTTTCACTTTCACGTGTGATCATAGGTCTTCTCCTTCGTCCGCTTCTTTTGTTTCCTTAAATTGCATTGCATTGGGTACCACCAACAGTTACGACAGCCTGTTTGCAATCAATTTTGTAGAGAGAAAAAGAAATTCAATTAATGATGGAACTGATTTTAAGAATCAATTTAATTTAATTCTAATGTTCGGAATGAATTAGTAAAGTAAATAATTGAATTGAAATAATGTATATGAAATTTTTATCCTACTCACACACTTTACCCTGTTTCCATCTCATATGTATCTCAACTTGGGGCTTTATGACACCAATAAAATTTAAAAGATGTATTCTATCTCAATGTAGGGCTTTAATGTCAATGTGGGGCATTTTTTCTAATTGTGCTTGTCAACTTTAATTTCGTGTTTGTCACAAAAAAAAAATAAAATCAAAGTAGCTAATACTTTTTATTACAAAAAAATTAAAAGAGGTATTAGTTTTCTTGGATGGTTTTGATAATAGGTGGGAGGTTGGCAGAGAGGAGGAGGTGGAAGGAGATAAGCTTGTTGGAGAGGAGGAGGTGGGAGGTTAACGAGAAGGAGGATGAGGTAGGAAGTCGCTTTTGATATAGGACATTTTTTATTTTTCCTTTCATAAAGAATTATCAAATCATGCTAAAAGTACTCTGATTTGCTTTGGGTCTTTTTTCAGAAATTGAATTCTCTTTAGAATTGAATTTATTGTCATTATTGTGTTCCAAACCATGGAATTGAATTAAATTCCATGGGGTTTCCAAACAGATTGTTAAGGAAACAAAGACAAGATAGGAGGATAAAGATATGAGTAAAAAATGCTGTTGTGTCTTACTGAAATTGGGATAGAGGAGACAACATTTTTTTGCTTAGGGACACAGAAAGAATCGGAACTTGAAAGGACATAAATTTTTTATGTCTCTGTCCCCCTTTCCTGTGTATGATACCAAAAATAGTCTAAGTTGATAAATTACATTTAATGAGATTTAAACCTAAAACCTATGTATACTAGCCAAACTCTTCGCCATTAAATCAATCCTAGTGGCCTAGCCTAAATTATTTTGATTCTTGAAATTTAAGAATTGAATTTGTAATCCCTAAAATTATAAGTCGTAAGTGGAGTTAGTCCTTAGTTTTATTTTATTATTTCTGATGCTTTCTTTGATTTATCTCATTAGATGAGGTTGCGACAACTTGCGAAGATAGTATGAAATTATGACATCAATTGGAACTATAAGGGAGAGTATGACAACTACAAGAACCATATTAACTTGGTACTATTGGACCTAGTTTTATAAAAATTGTGTTTAGTAAAATCTCAAGAAATGGTTATAAAAAAATTTTAAAAAAATAATTTTAAACCAGGTTTTTTCATCCTTTTTTTCCACTAATTCACTTTTTAGTTCACATCAATTTATTTTTCACTTTCCACCAATTTTTTCAAGTCAAGATTCTTATCTTTTAATGTAAAATCTCTCATCTTATTTTACATTCTTATCTCATCAGATTCTATCTTTATTTGATTTCTACTTTGCATTGTTATCTTTATTGTCAAACAATAAGCAAATAAACAAATGGTTTAGGTTAATAAAATAATTTATTATGTTACTATTTGTAAACTTGTAGATGCTTAATTATTTATTTTCCATTACAGATATTTTGTCATTGTGATTTGGAATTCTCTACTATTTGATCCCACTTTAGCTTTGATTCTAGCTTTTTTGCTTTTGCTCTGCATATTTTTGTCTTGCATGTATGCAATTATTAATTATTAATTTGTATGTTGACGCATAATGCATAATAGAACATACGACACATCAACCATTTAACAATTCACTAACTAATTAAGTCCCTCACTCTTATTGATGAGTCACGGTTTTTATCAACTCTATTACTAGTTAGATATTTTTTTCAAGTTTTATATAAGTTACCAAAATATTATATTTGATAATTTAAATTTTGATAAGTTATTATTATTTTCTTCAAATTTATTTTGTTGATATCCAATAATTTATTTAATTTTAACATGAAAAATATTGATAATTTATACAATATTTTAAAACTATTTTAAAGTTAGCTATGAACCAAACACAGTTTAACGAAAAAAAACTAGTTCTCTTGTATTCGGGTTCACAAAATTAGTTTTGTTTTGTACTTAGTTAACCTGATTCTTGAAGTTGTCCACCCCCTAAATCTCAATTGTTGTCACAACTTCATTTGTAAAATGCAAATGCTCTTGCACATCATTTATGATCTCTCAAGTGATGTCATAACTCATATGTAACTCTATTTATTATCACAGTTTCATTTAATATGACAAATCATAAAAAAAAAATGAAGATAATCAAATGAAAGATTAACTTGAGCATGTTTCGGAACATCATCAAACCATTATTTTTTTCAAACAAAAGTTATTTTGCAAAAAATTATCATGTTTGGCAAACTAACTAAAATTAAGCAACATTTTTTTTCCCCACAAAACTAAAGCGGTTTTAGGAAAAGAAAAGAAAAATGCTAAAGCTACTTTTTAAACATTTTAGAAAATGGTTGTTTGCTTTTTCTTGATTTAAAAAAAAATTCTCATATTTTTACACCATAACTATCAAATATTTCATAATATAAATAATTATTTATACTCTTTTTAGTAATTTATCATACGAAAGGGTTTTTTCATATAATTCAAACAAAATATATTATTTTAAAATTATTTTTTGGCTAAAGTATTCAAACATAAATTGAATCTCATATAATCGATCATATTGAAAAATGGTTGCTAAGATAACTAACCATTAAAATAAATTTAATTTTAAGATTTTGGTAACAAGTGCCCAAAGGGCACTTATTAAAAAAGTATAAATAGTAATTTTGTCTTGAAAAAAATAAAACTAATATTTTTTCAATGACATTAATTACTTTATAAACTTAAAACTTTTCATTTTAGTTTCCTTAACCAATGTCCTGAAGGCATTGGTTAACAAAACCCTTAATTCTATAGATTTTTCAAATACACATTTGACCTATCATTTACAATTTTTGGGATTTAAAAATACAGTTTATGAATTTCATATGGAGCAATGTAACTCAAATTCATACTTTTAATGACCAAAAACTTGATGGGTCCATTTTTTTTTTCTTTGGCTACATTTAAAAGGTTCAGGTATTATGCGTTGGATATTGTAAAGCATCTTTGAATTTAAGTTTCGTTACATGTATTTTGAATTGGCACACTTTGATATATCATCTTAAAATTGTTCTAATAGATTTAGTAGACGTAGCAAACTTCTGGAATTGATCCGTGAACAAATTCTCATTCTATTGCTCGATGAAATTGTATTAGATGTGTATGTGTATTAGATGCAGACCTCTGTTAGGATTAAAAATCAATAGGGCCATAAATTATTGCACAAGGAGTCTGTCAAAAATTTTTAGCTCCTTTAAGTGCTGCAATAGTTGTAATGGAACATGTGTATCGGTTGGAGCTCCTTTAAGTGGCTTCAATAGTGATACATAGGGAAATGTTGGTAGATTTTAGCAGCTGGTGGGAGATGTAACTTGTATGCCACAATATCTTTTGAATTACTACTAGAAATGGCCCAAAAAATTGCATCCCAAGCTTTTGAGTGCAATTTGGTCAACATTGATTCTCCCATCTAAAATCAAACTTCGTGTCTTTTCTCAAATTATGTGTCTTCATTATGATTTGAATGGTTGTGACTAGTTTGGTCTCTGCTTAGTCAGAGCATGTCCAATAGTCTAAAAATTGAGTCTCTCATTGTGTTAGGGAGGGACAGTCCCCACCATTGGATCAAGAAGGAGCAGGGACTTAACATGTGGATCAAAGCAAGTCATTCAATCTAAACAAGGATTCACACATACAACTGATTAACACATGACAAATTTCATATATCAATAACTTTTAATTTAAAAAACATAACTGAAAATTATAATTTTACAACGAGAAATGTTAATTATACTTACTATTACTAAAACATTAGTAAAACATTGTGTCAATTAATAATTTATAATTTATTTATTATTAAATGAGATTTCATTGAAGTATGTATCCACTAATTTTATAGACAAAATATTTAAAAAAATTAATTTTATATTTTTATTTAATCTAAAAAATTTACATGATACAAAATATTAAAATAAAGTATTTCATGAATAAATTAATTTTTTAAATTTTTAAAAAAAAGTGAGATCATAGTGGGATTGGAGTTGGTCATTTCCATTGGACGAGCGAAGAGGGATACTCTTTACCCCTATTTGCCTTTTATGTTGTAAAGATGATTTGACTGTTAATGTAGTAGCCATCAGATCTTGAATGGACAATATAGATTATATTTGCACTTTGTGTTACCGAGTCAAGCTATTAAGCTTGAAGAGGGAACACTTAAGGCACAAACTAAAAGCTAGTTGTTAACTTGCAACACAAGTTAAGAGTTAGTTATTAGTTAGGAAGTTAGTTGGCAGCTATAAATAGTGCATTTAATATGCATATAAATTAATTTCATGTTCATTGGAGTTACATTTCAGTTAATTAGAGTTGTTGTATAAATAGCATAGCTTTGATCAATGAGAATGATGAATTCCATTTTTCTTTCAAATTGCTTCTTTGTTGCTTCTCTGTTACTGAAGCAAGAACTTCATTGAAGTTCATTCATTTCCTTGGCTAGTAAGCTACCAGTTTCAACATGGTATCAACAACTTTTGTTCATGCTTCCGTTCATATCATCGCGTCCTTTTCCAAAAAAAACTGGGAATTCAAGCTTGATCTTCAAGCGTACTCTTCCTTTGCAGTCTCAATCGTTGAAAGGATAGTTTCCCCAAGTTCTTGGTGAAAGTTTGAGAAATTTTCTTAGATTCTCTTGGAGGACTCAATTGAAGCTTAGTGAGGTCTATCATCCTTCAAATCATATTTCTCTTTGATCATCTCAATTTTTGTTATCAATCTAGTTCTTAATTTGAATAAGATACGCACAATGCATTCAAATTTGGGAATAATTTTTCCCAGGACAGTGCGATTCCAGATCCACACACTCAGGTGGACAATCGTATTCTTAACACAATGAATAATTAGAACCAAGGGATGTATGCTCTCAATCCGATGAGTGACCCAATGAGTCTGTATTTTCTGCATCCAAGTGAGAATCCTGGAGCAGCCTTGATCTCCATGGTGATTACATCAAAGAACTACCACTTCTGTTCCAGGAGAATAACATTAAAGTAAAAGAACAAATTGTGTTTCATTGATAGAAGTTTACCACAACCAGAGGTAACGGAAAGTTCATACTTTGCTTGGGATAAATGTAATACATTTGTGGTTTCTTGGATTACACAATCATTGAGTCAAGATATTTTACAAAGTATCCTTTGGGTGGATAGTGCTTTCGATCTATGGAATTATTTGCATCAACATTACTTTGAAGGTGATGTGTTTAGAATAGTTGATTTGCAAGAAGAATGATATGTTATGAAGCAAGGAGATTTAAGCACTACTTCTTATTTTACTAAACTGAAATCAATTTGGGAAGAGTTGAAAAATTTTCAACATATTTCAAGTTGCGCTTGTGGCCCTCTATGTGTATGTAATCTGCTAGTGACGAGACAATATCGAAAAGAGAATTATATAGTAGGATTCTTGTGTGATTTAAATAATCAATTCTCTATAGTTAGAGCACAAATCATGTCAATGAGGCCCTTTCCAAAGATAAGAGCTGCATTTTCACTCCTCACATAGCAGGAGAGATAAATGAACAATTGCAGTCTTGAATCCAACGTTTGGCATTTTCTTCTCTGCCACTTCTAATTTGATCCTTCACAGCTATGCATATGCCAATTGGGGATCCTACCCAGATTCAAGGCCCTTCATCTCCGGCTTTCGTTGATTCCTTGGATAATCCTTGGTCTCTTGGAAGAGCAAAAAAGCAAACCACAGTTGCTTGTTCCTTAGCCGAAGCAGAGTATCGCACCCTTACCCAAGCAACTTGTGAGGTTCAATGGTTGTTGTTTCTATTGGCCAAATTTGTTATTCCATATCCCGAGCCGGTTATCTTACATTGTGATAACCAATTAGTCATCCATATAACCGCAAATCCTGTGTTTCATGAACACACGAAACACATTAAAATTGACTATCATATTGTACGAGACAAAGTGTAGGACAAGGTCATTAAACTTATTCCTATTCCTTTGGCTAGCCAACTCATGGACATATGGACTAAGCCCCTTGCACCAGGCCCCTTCCACAAATTATTCTCCAGGCTGGGCATGATCAATTTCTCTCATTCTCCGACTTGCCCATGTTACCGAGTCCAACTATTAAGCTTGAAGAGGGAAAACTTGAGGCACATGCTAAAAGCTAGTGGTTAACTTACAACACAAGTTAAGAGTTAATTATTAGTTAGGAAGTTAGTTGACAACTGTAAATAATGCATTTGATATGCATCTAAATTAATTTCATGTTCATTAGAGTTACATTTCAGTTGGTTAGAGTTGTTGTATAAATAGTGTAGCTTTGATCAATGAGAATGGTGAATTCCATTTTTCTCTCAACTTGCTTCTCTATTACTGTAGTAAGAACTTGACTGAAGTTCATTTGTTTCCTTGGCTAGCAAGCTACTAGTTTCAACACTTTGGCCTCTTAGAACTCAATATTTAAAATTTCAAAATTACACTTTGACCGTCCATTTAATTTTGTAATTTGTGAATTATATTCCTACCACCAGTGTTGGTGTCTGCGCCGGCAAAAGCATCACCCATTGGCTTCTTTCTTTCCTATTTCAGATTAAACAAAATTAAAGCATCATCTACCTATAAACTAGGTATGTGTTCCCTTCTTCATCATCTTTTTCATCAACCTTCTTCATCACTAACTGAACACGAGAAAATATAAAACACACACCCCATAAAATCTCAAAAAGGTAACACTGAAGGAGTAAAACTAGCGAAAGCCATCCAACGATAATGTGACTTCAACCTCACCGTCATCGGATCTATATGGATTTAATTCAAATCTAAATGCTAATGGTGATTTCGTTTGAGTCTTTCGCAGATCTGAGGCTTCTTGCCTTATATACTTTTCGGAGGTACAACAAATAATTGATGATGACTCAACAGAGAATCTTCCACCTACTCAAATATTGCCACAATTTGGTTTATGATGCTTAGGAAAAAGTGAATATGTGAACATAGGAGAGGTTAGTGGGGTTAGAGTTAGAGGTAACGACGCTAGACGACAATGATGAGGTGGAGTGTAGTTAGGGCTGGGTAGGGAAAGAAGAGAATGAGTGTATACGACTTTACTTGCTAAGCTCCATTTTTTTACACATGCAAATAAATGAGAGAACGATAATTCAACAAATAATTGCACATATGTCAAAAGACTAATATGTCATGAAATTGATCTTTATTGGGCCAAAATAGTGGTTTACTCAATTCTAATTCTTCATACTTCAAACATTTTTTGGAACACGACCAAGGTGTCCACTGATGCGGCTCGATGACTAATCTCGTTCCTGACTTGTAAACTGCTTTGTGCCTAAAGTCAAAAATCAAATCATTGATATTTAGTTAAGAAAAGATGAACCTCTTCTGCTCAACCATGCCCCCCAAGTTAAACATAATCACACTAAATTTGGGTTTCATAAATTTTATTCAAGATGCTCTATTAATTTTTAGATCTCATCATCTTTATGGTCCGTATTGTGTAACATCCCAGTTTTCCCTTAGCAAAGATTTCACCTAATAAATTCGTGTTCGACCCCTTTTAGAGGTTGGAAGCGTGAACTACAGGTGTCCGTTAAGCACCGGGACGCCTATGACTATGTGGCTAGGGTGGACAAGTGCCAGATGTAGGCAGTTTATGCTTTGGAATTTCGAAGGGGGAAAAATAAGGCTTATTGAGCAAACGTGGACAACCAGAAAGTAAAAAGAGGCGAGGTCAGCAAGAAAGCTGGCTGCAGCAAGCAACTAGGGAGACAAAAAGGAAGAGAGGGTCGAACCAGGAAGCGTCTAGCAGAACTAGAGGAGAGGCTGACTTTTCCCATCCCGGCAGGAATCAGTTTAGAAGGTGCGGGAGAAAGGCGAGAGAACTAGGTAACTAATATGAGTGTAGGAGTGCTTAGGCATATTCTGTTTGGGGAAGTAAAAGCTCGAGAAGCTGAGTGTTGGAGATTTCAAGTGTGAAAGGTAAGAGAAGTAAAAGAAGAGGATAGGAGAGGAATATAAGTTGGGTTAAGAATTAGGTAAGAGCACAAATGAGATTGGGAGTACAAGCATAAGTTTAAGAAGAGTCGAATAAAGATCAAGAGGATTAAGTGTGAGAGTGACTAATCTAATTTAGGTTTCACCTAGAGAAGTAGGTAAGGTGGGGTCTTGGAGGACAAAAGAAAGTGTATTAAGCTTGAGAAGAAAGAGGTGCTAAGGGTACGAGAGAAGAAAGGAGAATATGGAAGCAGGAGTGATTGAGGGTGGAACGATAACCTTAAGATATTAAGGTGAAAAGGGATAATCTAGAAGGGATAAAAGGAGTATAGAATACCAGAGAGCTTAGAGATAAGAAAGGATGCCCAAAAACGTTGGCAATGCTGGAGAAGTCAGGAAAGTAGAAGCCTGAAGCCCGAAGGACACGAGTGTCTGTAGAAATTATTCTATGTAGTTTCTCAAAATTCTGCTGACACTCAAATGATTCCCCTTGACCTTTAGAATTGGATAGAAGACTTAAAACGTCCGCTAAACGGAATTCTGCTCACTTTCAGCGATTCTCCAGATATTAGAACGACTCCGTTTAGCTTGTAGAATTGAGCAGAGAGTCCCAAGTCCCTGGAAACCCAACCGGTACTGGGGAAAAGTTTCAAATACCTTATATTGGTCCCACAACCTCGTTAGGAGGACTAGGCGATCACAGAAATGTAAGCTGAACTGCCGTTTGTCGCCACCGACGCTTAACGATGTATTAAAGATATCTTTGAAAAATACTCCTCCGGATAAAAATTCACAAACACCTTCTAAAAATAATATTATTAGGAAGAGGGAAATTAGAGGATCGCGACGGTATAAGCAGAACATTTTTCAGATGACCGTGCGCGACGCACCGGCACTGCGAAAGACCAGAAACGAGCGAAACGGGACTGTGTGGGACCCACATGGGAGATGACCACGTGATGAATCAGATTTTTTAGGTAAAATTAATAAAATAAGAGTTACTATTCATTGATGTGACTTGATTTGACTTCATAATTATCCAAACTAATTAAATAATTAAGAAATTAAATTATAATGGCATTTGGGTAATTTTTGCCAAGGGTAAAATGGTAAAATGGGCATTCAGCCTTGCGCTATAAATACCCCCTCCCCAAAAACGAAAATGACATAGAAAAATTGAAACCTTGCCAGAACTCTGTCCGTTTGCCTAGTCGACTGCTGTTCGGTCAAACCGGAGACCTAGACACCGTCTGCCCTAAACCCAGTTCACTTCCTCCAGGAATCCCCTAACCCTCACCCACGAAAATCCCTTCAAAACCCTAAGGAAAGCTTGAAGAAATTCAGCCAAAAGGAGCTCGGAGGCGTCAGAGTAAGCCCGGAGCCAACAGGAACCGTCAGAACCGAGGGAAAACCGAACGGAAGCCAGGCAGAAGCTCTGCACTTGGAAGACCGCTCTCCCCCAACTCCCTCACCATCCAATCTGCCTCCAAATCCTCTAAAGAAGGTGGGTAAACTTGGCTTGGTCACCCTCTTTGGTGGCTATGTATGCTCATGTTTGCTTGTATGTGTTTCTATGCAATTCTGTGAACTGTTGAACAATCTGTTAGTTATGCTAGGCTTAGGATTTATAGATGATTTGAGTATGTTTTCTAAGTTGAAATATGTTGGAAAATGGTTGTTGGAACTTGTGGAAGAACCCCAAGGAGTGGCCATGGCAAGAGGAAAGCAAGGAAGCAAAGCAGGTTGTGCAGGCCATGGCCAGGATGCTGAGCGACCTCATGAACCGCTGAGCGGACAGGAACTGCTGAGCGGCCTCATGAACCGCTGAGCGGTCTGTAGGATGAATTGGAAAAAGAGAGATTTTGAACTATTTTATGGACTGAACGGTTTCAAGTATCGCTGAGCGGCAAAAGGGTCCGCTGAGCGGCCTGAAGCAAGATTTTGGAAAATGGTTTTAAAAGATAAGTATGTAACTTGGAGGCCTGGATAGGGGTGACGACGTGTACCGGGAGTTCCCAAGGGTGCTAAACAGCCCAGGAAACTCTAGGTCACTGAGCTAACCTAGACCAGGGAGCAACTGTTTACGAAAACTATCTTGGGCCCATAGTTCCAACAAGCATTTATGTGACTGATGTATGTTAATATGTATGATGTATGTGGAATATTGCATGTAGAATTATTATGATTAGAATGTCTATGATATCATGCATCATGAGGACCGGGTTGTCAGTAAGTGTAAGGACAACCTTAGAGAATTAAAGTTTAATCACTTAATGCTTAAAGATTATAATTGAACACTAGGGAATAAGTATGTAGTTATATGATATGAATCCTTTCTCTTGGCACGTCTACGGACACGCCCCTTACCAGTTCCAAAAGGGTGGATTGGTCAATGATGCTACCTCACCAGTCCCAAAAGGGTGGATTGGTCAATGAGGTTAATGGCATGATGATGAGAAATGATGAGAAATGATGAGATATGATGATGAGCTATGAGTTCCCCTCTTGGTCACGTCAAAAGGGTACGGACCCCCAGCTCCCTACTTGTAGGAAGGGTAGCCCACTTGATTGGCGATGATGGCACTAGACCCCATCGGTGGATAGCAACCACTCTGGTGTGAGCGCAGCCGAGTCGTCATCAAGCTGGGAACAGAAGTGGTTGTAGCCGTAGGCCACGGCTACATGAGCGCGGGACCGATGTAACAAGAAGGACGCTACCCCAGTTCACTAGCCCAACCGGAAGCATAAGAGATCCCCATGTTCCCCAAGCATGAGCATATGACGAATGAGTACATGAGTATATGATGTATGAGTATATGATGCATGAGTGTATGATGATGTATGAGTATGTAATGTATAAGTATATGAGGATGTATGTCTATGTAGTCGTNTGCATGTAGAATTATTATGATTAGAATGTCTATGATATCATACATCATGAGGACCGGGTTGTCAGTAAGTGTAAGGACAACCTTAGAGAATTAAAGTTTAATCACTTAATGCTTAAAGATTATAATTGACCACTAGGGAATAAGTATGTAGTTATATGATAGGAATCCTTTCTCTTGGCACGTCTACGGACACGCCCCTCACCAATTCCAAAAGGGTGGATTGGTCAATGATGCTACCTCACCAGTCCTAAAAGGGTGGATTGGTCAATGAGGTTAATGGCATGATGATGAGAAATGATGAGATATGATGATGAGCTATGAGTCCCCCTCTTGGTCACGTCAAAAGGGTACGGACCCCCACCTCCCTACTTGTAGGAAGGGTAGCCCACTTGATTGGCAATGATGGCACTAGACCCCATCGGTGGATAGCAACCACTCTGGTGTGAGCGCAGCCGAGTCGTCATCAAGCTGGGAACAGAAGTGGTTGTAGCCGTAGGCCACGGCTACATGAGCGCGGGACCGATGTAACAAGAAGGACGCTACCCCAGTTCACTAGCCCAACCGGAAGCATAAGAGATCCCCATGTTCCCCAAGCATGAGCATATGACGAATGAGTACATGAGTATATGATGTATGAGTATATGATGCATGAGTGTATGATGATGTATGAGTATGTAATGTATAAGTATATGAGGATGTATGTCTATGTAGTCGTCAAGAGAACGCTCGAGACGGCGGCCTATGTATGTACGCGAAGTAAAGATAATGAGCACGAAAACTTAGATAAGAAAGACTAGTTCCCCAGTCACCTAGTAAAGTAGATAAAGCCGTTCAGGACTTTAGGCCAGATAATAATCAGTAGGATGTTAGTTTGCATGTTCACTTAGAAACACCTGAGCGGCCTGGTTGATAAGTGAGTTAAAAAGATCCCCTGACGCCAAGGTAAACCACTGAGGACACACGTTCTCACCCCCACTTGCTTATGCTTCCAGGGACAGACGAGAACTATGATAGGCAGCAAGAGGAGTAGAAAAGAACGAAGGACAAGTCCTCGAGGCTGACAGACAGATCTTCAAGGCTATGAAGACATGCTGGGCTAATTATACGCTAGCCGAACTTTTGTGATGTATATGGATGACTATAACATGTATATGTAACTTTATTATAATATTATATGATTGGTTGTACTTATCTGTGAAGGACTAGGTACTTGCTTATGTAAATATTTATGCTATGAATGACTATTGGTTGTAAGCCTCAAGCTCTATCGTTTGTCTTATATATACTTTGATTCACACATGGCTCATATTTCATGAATAAGCACTTAATAGAAAAGTTTTAAATTGGTCCATATTTTCCTTAACTTAGTATTTTCGAAAAGTAATAAAGGACTATAAGTATTCCCACCAAGTGATTAACAACCTAGTGAGCATTGCGTACTACTCGAGGGTATGCAGTTAGCTAAGGTGTTACATATTGAAACATGAAGCCTCTTGTCGTATTTGGTTTTTTTACATATATATTGTCTCCCTTAGTTTTATTTTCCAAAATGTGGTCACTGCAGATAAATTACAGATGTATGGGAATCCGGGGCTGAAATCCGCAGCCCCTAGGCCGATTTCAGCCCTTTTAATTTTTTTTTTTTAAAATGGGACTGAAATCGACCCCTTTTTTTTTAAATGGGGCTGAAATCGGCCCAGGGTGTGCCGATTTCAGCCTCATTNTTAAATGGGGCTGAAATCGGTCCAGGGTGTGCCGATTTCAGCCTCATTTTAAAAAAAATAAAAATTAAAGGGGCTGAAATCAGCCCAGAATCGGATTCCCATACATCCGTAATTTATCTGCAATGACCACATTTTGAAAAATAAAACTAAGGGAGGCAATATATATGTAAACTCCCCGTCGTATTTCGTCACTAACAATAAATCAATTGAAATTAAAAAAAAACAAATATATATTCCCTAAAATAAAATTAATAAAATTTACTTTTATAAAGTGTACACGTAGTTGAACGTAGAGGGTAAAAAAGTAGTTAATCTTACTACCTAGTAATTGATTATGTACTATAATAAATGTAAGAAGTCACGTTACTCTTCAAAAGGAAAAATGTACAACTCGCCTGCCTTGTTGATAAATATATAAAAAAAACAAAAAATGTTGGAAATTTCAAATTTGACCCTACGCCTATTTTCTCGAGTTTGGGATTCCTAATCATCACTTACTCACATCACATCAGTTATGCTTTCTACCTATTATCTAATCCTCAAAATTCTAATGTCGCAATCACAATCTTACCCAGCCAAGGTACTACCGTTACGGCATTACCACAACAACGAACCCCAATAACAACCCACCACGTCACACACCACCCCACAAAACCCAAAGGGTACATTCGTCATTTTACTCCCCTGATGTCAACAATCCTTACCTCAGAAGCCTCCAGACCCTGACGCACCCCAAAACAACCCCAACGCTTCTCTTTCCTTCTTCCCTTTTCCTCTCTCAGAAAAGGGAAAATTTAGAATTTAGAATTTAGAAATTGGAAATCAGAAAATAATAAGAAAATCGAAATTTAGATTCCAAATTCATCAGATTCCCAAATCGGTTTTCCTCCCATAAAACTTTCCCGCTAACTCAATTTCATCTCATTCCATCTTCCGATTCAGCGTAATTCTCATTTCACGACGTCGTTTCGCACTCGCATGACCCTGCGATTCCGATAGGTAACAGCCATGGCCGGAACATCGACGACGGCGGCGTCGGAGAAGGCTGCGGCGTCGCTGCTTTCGCCGACGAGTTCCCGGTCGGTGACGCAGACGGTAAACGGGTCCCACAAGTTCGTGATCCAGGGTTACTCGCTGGCGAAGGGGATGGGAATCGGGAAGCACATCGCGAGCGACGTGTTCAGCGTGGGAGGGTACGATTGGGCGATCTACTTCTACCCCGACGGAAAGAACCCGGAGGACAACTCCGCCTACGTTTCGGTGTTCATCGCGCTCGCCAGCGACGGCACCGACGTCAGGGCGCTCTTCGAGCTAACGCTCGTCGATCAGAGCGGTCTGGAGAAGCACAAGGTGCACAGCCACTTCGATCGGTCGCTCGAGAGTGGGCCTTACACCCTCAAGTACAAGGGTAGCATGTGGTAGGGTTTTCCCGAATTCAGTGATTCTCTTCTCATTTCTTATTTTGTCTTAATTTTAATTATTACTATTCTTTTTTTTTTTTTTTTTTGTGATGNTTTTGATGTTTTCCCTTGTGGTTTGAATGCTTGTAGGTTATGTTTATCCTGAAGCTAGGTTCAATGAGAAATTGGGAATTTTCTAGCCTGAATTTTATGATTTTTTCTTAATGTGATGGAGTTTGTCATTGTCATCTTAAGTGTATTCTTTAAGACACGGATATTTATCTTTTGCTAATTACTTTACTTAATTGTGTTTGATCAAGTAGACATGATTTAGATTTTAATGGTTTGGACGTAGACATGATTCACGGCAGTGCACTATGGCGTTTCTGGGCAATGAGGGTTAGTAGTTGTTGTGCTTGATCTTGTTTTCATACATAATTAGCTCCCCAAAAATATTATTCTGGTCAGTTAACTGGCTTCTTGTTAGTTTTTCACTTTCTTTGGTGTATAGTATAAGGATAATTGTTGTAGTTACCTTGTGTCTTATGGTGCATGAAGGCTTCGCAGGCTTAATGCGTCTTTCTTTTAGTTGGTCTCATTTTAGTGTTTTTGATGTATCACCATCTTCTTTTTGTCTCCCTGCTTCCCTTTGTGTAGAAAATGGATGCTAGATTAATATGAAAGTACCATGCTGTGTTGAGATTTGTGAAGTGTTGATCATGCTTATCTGTCCTTGTAGGGGGTACAAACGGTTTTATAGACGGTCTTTGCTTGAAACCTCTGATTTCCTCAAGAATGATTGCTTGAAAATCAACTGTACGGTTGGAGTTGTGGTTTCAGTCACTGATTGTCCACAACTTCACTCCATTAACGTCCCAGAATCTGACATTGGATCTCACTTTGGCGCGCTATTGGAAAACATGGAAGGTTCAGATGTTACTTTTGATGTAGCTGGGGAGAAGTTCCCTGCTCATAAGTTGGTGTTGGCTGCTAGATCTCCAGAATTTCGATCAAATTTTTTTGAAGGTTTGGATGCGGAAAAGCAAGAGATCACTGTAACAGATTTAGAACCTAAGGTTTTTAAGGTAAAAATTATTTATCTTCGTATTTTGCTCCCCTTTCCTGATTTTCTTTCCCTTTATTGTTGAGGTTGGTTAGCATTTACTCTTAACTAAGCTGTTGTGTTTTTGTCTGCTGGTTTTCCTTGTTACGCACTTTTTTCCTTCATATAGAAATAGAATTTTATTGGAGGTAAGCAAGTACATCTATAGAGGATAAGGTGTGTGTTTGGATAAGCTTTTATAAAAGAAATTTGTTTTTAGTTCGAATAAAAGATGTACGAATGATGTGGAAGGGCCCTGTTGTATGCGGAAGGAAAAAATGCCTTTTGTTTTTATTCGTTTTGTAAATGCCATGTGCTTTTTCAGGCATCATTCATCTAAATCTTTTTGTCGTGCATGCAGTACTATTGTTTTTACGAAAGTACTATTAAGATAATACTCAGAATTGATTTTATCTGAAGCACAAATTATTTTGCATTTGGATGTAATCATGGTTATCGAATCGCATTGTCTGGAATCATGCGAATCGATACGCGTTGTGTAGTCCGTGATTCAAATCGCATTGGAATCGGTCGATTTGACTTCGGAATCGCGCGATTTGTGTTAGAATTGTGAATTGCGATGTTGACGGAGAATTGTGGCAGCGCTGCATGCGCAGGTCTTGGAATGTTTTTGTGGGTCATAATTCAGGTGAAGAAGACCACAGGCGGATTTTTGGGGGGGGGGGGAAGCAGGGGCCGTGGCCCCCCTCAAAACCAGTTTTGTTCCATATATAGACCATACTTTCACACATTAACTATCAAAATCTGTGAACATAGCAGTAACTTTGCTGATTCTATGACCTTGGACTCCCCTTGGTGCTGAGTTTGATTCTTGCACCCTGCATTTCCATACATCTTTACAATTTTTGGAGTTGGG
>QANU01010637.1:103934-139055 GCA_003254905.1 Nissolia schottii
TTACATATGACTTTGTGATGACTTTATGTTATTGGTTTTGCAAATTCTTAGTCTAGATTCTAGAATGTCATTTTGTTTATGCTATGTTATATATAAAGTATATTGTCGTTCTGTCTCTGAATTTTATGATTCGATTCACGATTCATAGTATGCCTCGGCGATTCACATTGTGAATTGCGATTCGATAACCATGGATGTAATTATAAAAAAAATCACTTTTATCTCTTAACTAAATCTCCCTCTCTTCTACTGCATCATCTAAAAAGCAGAAGCAATTCCTAACTTGCTTCTGAGAATAAGCAGAAAAATAATTGTTTTCTGGTTGATTTTTTTTAAGCTTACCAAGCAGTCTACACAAATTTACAAGTTGGGTATTTTCTTTTTCAATTGTTTTTTAATAAGAGAGTATTTTTCTTGCAAAATAAGCCAAACAGATGCACCCAAGATGTCCTAATCTTCCTCTTACTTTGACAGGCCTTGCTGCACTTTATATACAGGGATACTCTTACAGAAGAGGTGGACCTGGTTCAATCAACCTCATCTAGTGATTTTCCTATTTCGGAGACATTGACAGCTAAATTGTTAGCTGCGGCAGACAAGTATGGCTTGGAGAGGCTTAGACTGATGTGTGAGTCTCGTCTTTGCAAGGACATTTGTGTGAGTTCTGTTTCCAACATTTTAACTTTGGCTGACCACTGCCATGCCACAGAGTTAAAGGCTGTTTGCCTAAAATTTGCTGCTCAAAATCTAGCAGGTATACTTATTTAATATCACTTTTACCACTTGCTAGAGAGGAATGGTTTGCTTGCAAATTTTATTAGTGACGAGTGACTAAAAATTATAGCTGAAATGAAATATGAGTTCAGATACAATTCAAATTTAGGATCCCTCCTTTCTTCTGTTTTTTCCCCCTTCCACAACTTCCTTTTGATTCCTTCCTTTTCCCCTTCTCAATCATTTGGAATTTTCTGTGCTTTTTATATTTCAATATAAAGCATGGGCCACCGGAGAGAGGTTTCTACTTATGTCTTTATATTTATTTTGTGTTGAGATTTTAGAAGAAAAATTGGATCATTCATTGGTTGGCCAACTTTTGTCCCTTCGTTCTAATTCTGGGGCACAGCAAAAGAGGTACAGAAAGTAAATTTACATATGGCTTGGGTGTGGCCTATACAAACAAAGGTGCTTACTAGGTCCCTAAAAATTGGGTAAATGCCAACTAGGTCCCTCAAAAAAATAAAATGCCAACTTAGTCCTTGAAAATTTTAAACTTTTTCCATGTTGGTCCCTCTGTCAACTTTTTCCATTAAAAAGCATGACATGTTTGTTAAATAGTTAACTTGGCATTGTAATTCCCAAACTACCCTTATCCCCTTTCTTCTTCCTCCCTCACCCATTCTTCTTCCTTCCCACGACCACCAACATCACCAACCCCACTCAACCCCAACAACATTGCCATCATCACATCTTCCTTCACAACAACCACCCCACTCAAAACAAACACCATACCGCTGCCAATTAGGGATTATTATTCTTGTTGTGTTTGGTCTTATGATTTTGCTTTTGGGAAAGAAAGAGAGTGAAAGATATGGTTAAAGAGTGGGTTTTCTTCATTTTTGAGGAATTTCAAGGGATTTATTGTTGCTTTGTTGTTATTTGATTTGATGTATTTTTTTTGGATTTTTGGTTGATGTTTCAAAAATTTTGTGTGTGTGAAATGGGTAGTGAATGTTTAAAGGTATTGATTTTTTTGATGGATGGTGGTTATGGGGGTGCAGTGGTTGTGGTGGGGTGAATGTGTGGGAGGAAGAAGAAAAAGGGTGGTTGTGGGAATGAGGTGTGGTGGTGGTGGTGGGAGTATGGTGGGGGTGCAGGTGGCTGTGGGTGTGGGTGTGGGTGTTGGGGATAGGGGTGGTGGTTGGGTTAGTGATGGAAGAGGAAGGGGATGGAGATGGGGGTTTGTATGGGTGGGGGAGGAAGAAGGAAGGGGTAATTTGGAGATTTGATGGAATGTGTTGGGGGGGGGGGTAATTTAGAGAGTTTAGGGGATGACTAAGAGTGAGGGGAGAGAAAATGGAGGGGGTTAACGGAGAAAGTTGGCGGAGGGATCAACGTGGGAAACGTTTAAAATTTTCAAGGACTAAGTTGGCATTTTATTTTTTTGAGGGACCTAGTTGGCACTAATCTCAATTTTCAGGGACTTAGTTGGCATTTTTCCCTAGAAATAAAAGGATCCTCATTTTCTATATACTGTTTTTTTACCAATACCAAGCATTTGACAAATATGAATTAGTTTTGTTGCTTTGGCTCAAAATCCACTAGGCACCACCACATTCATGGGATGTTCATTCTCTTCATAATTATTAATGTTCTGAAATTTCTTTCATAGAGACATGGCACCTATTCTCTAAATATACTTGCAGAGAATTACGTAATTAAATTAAAATTTTGACTTTGGTCCGAGAATACTATGCATCTACTTTACCTTAAAATTTTCACATTCGTAATATGATGGTTCTTTTTGTGTCTGGGCTTGTTGCAGCTGTCATGAGGTCAGATGGATTTGAGTGTATGAAAGACAAATGCCCATGGCTGCAGTCAGAGATCTTGAAGACAATTGCTGGCTGTGAGAGTAATAGTTGCAGTGCAGGGGAAAAATCTCAAAGTGTGTGGGCCCAACTCTCAGATGGTGGTGACACAAATGGTAGGAGGGTCAGGCAAAGAATCTGATATCTGTTGTTACACTGGTATCTCTCTGATTCTTTTGTAAATGCAGGTGACCATGCTGAAAAATTGGGTTATAAAAAAGATAAAGGCAAAAGGGAGGGAAAACCCTCTTCTGTCCAACTTTTCCATGTTTCAGTGGGAAATTCTTTAGAAAGAGGAGGTAGACTAGTTGTTATGCAGGGTTTTTTTTTATGTAAATGTCACCGGTGGTGTGTTTTGGTGCAGAATAGTCATAAAAATGATGCACTGAATATATATACTTTAAAAGTGGATAGTTGTGTTGCTGGATTATGTGTGTCCTATCTGCTTTGTCGTAACCGTGCTTTCTTTAAACCTTAATGTTCGTAGAAGTAGGTTCATTGGGACGGCGGTGGTGGTGGTGGTACACCATGTACAAAGTATTCATTTTGTAGCAGTTATGGTCGTGACACGTTGTGACCTAACAAAATGTTAGTGACGATGCTTTGATGGTCTGATGAATTCACGTTTGATATTTGCGGATGTCATTGTGTATTGTTATTTGTACATCCTAAACACGTAACATCCACACACACAAGAATTTAGGGTTTAAGATCTTTTGTTTTTCTTACTTAGTCTCCCTACACATTTTCTAAGTCCAGTGTTTAGAAGTTTAGAAATTTGGGGTGTACAAATAACAATTTCTTAATCTTTTATTAGAGTTGATTTGTAGAAGTTCTAATTTTCTGATAGAAATAAGAGGCCTTTTACGGAGATGCTACTTCAATCTTGTCAACCCCTAATCAGTGAGGATGTAACTCGTCGGCTATAAATTGTTGTTTACCTACCCGGCTATGTCTGTGACTGTTAAAATGCGACTATTCTTGACTGTGTCCACGGATAAAAATGTATCGTGTGTTTGATATGGGAATGCTTTGCAATTTTGTTTAAACCAAATGAAAGAGACAAAAAAACTTCCTTCAAAAGTTGTTTTCTTCAAAAAAAATATTGTTTAGAATTATTCTAGTTTTTACAATTTTTATGGTCTGTAATTTTAAAATGTTACCTTATTTTAAAAAATATCTGTTAGACCACTACGTGAGACACCACAAGTAATGTAATATTTAAGAGTGAATAACTCCTCCTACCATTAAGGGGTATTTGTTTTAACTTTGAAATCACATTCCCCCGTATTTTACAAAATTTGTTTGTTTTACTATTAAAATTTCTGAAAATATTTTTAAAATTTTTTAAGAATAAATTATAAACATGTTTAGATGATAATACATATTCTTAAGAATATGTATGATAATTATTAAAATATTCTTAACAAATTTAATTGTATTATTTTTTAAAATAAAAGTCATGAAAAATTAGTATTTTTTGTATAATATTCTCATTCTCATGACATGAATGAGAATAGAACATTGTCAATCTTTAAGGTGAGAATAGAATGACATAAAAAGTTGGGTATATAATTTTCTTAAAAATAATTTGTTCTAAGGAATAAATTTTATACCTTAAAACAAATGTTAGAATAAAACATTCTTATTGGTCTTTTGAAAGTGCTTATTCTCGAGAGTTAGTAAACATTTATCAAAGCAAACGCCTCCTAAATCTTACTTTCGAAAGATCTTAATCATACACTTCTCCAAGTTAAAACTTGGCCTAACCTATTTTCACGGATCACCAAGTATTTCTACATTTAAACTTCTTATTGGTCTTATTGTCTAAAATTTTTACTACTAACTAGTATTTATTGACAGACAATTCGTTGAAAGAAGAGAGAATGGTTTAATAAAATAAAAACTAAACAATTAATATTTTTTAAAATAAAAAAACTGAAAAGAGTTTTTAGAAAATGAAAACTGTTTTGTTAAACGAAAACGTGGAACCAAAAGCAGTTAAATAGTGGAATGTCATGAATGTGCATATAATTAACGTAATTAAATATAATGAGTAATTTTGGAAACTTAAATTTGTGTACTAAAAATAGTTACTTAGAAATATCCCCTTTATTATTGGTAATAGATAAAAGGGTTGGGCAAGTTCAACCACTCTTTGGTCATAATTTATTAAACTAATAAGCTCCTCTTACCTAAAAAAAGTACAAGTTGCCCATTTTTTTCTAATTTGATTTTATCATCTTATTTTAATTACTCTTGTGTTGTGCCTCGTGAAATACCCTTTTTGCTAGTAAATATAAAAGCGATAATATTTAATAAAAGAAAACTAGGCAACTATAATTTTGATGGAACGAAATGGGGAATGGATCCACTAATTCAATTTGTTTGATTCTTATGCCTAAATTTCACTTTATTGATTTGATAGTTATATTAAATCTAGGTGATTAAAATTTGTGTTAATCTTTCTTTTAATTTTTGGTAGGGTAATGCTCATTTTGATTTAGTTAAAAGTGCAAATTTGAGTTATTTTGGTTTTTGAAATTCAAATTGCACGTCAAATTAGTTCCTCAATTCATTATCATTATCAAATTAATATTTTACATTAAATGAGAATGTGATAATAACGGAGATTGTGTGGCAACACTAAAAATATGTTTGTGACAACACTTGGAGGTACAAATCTTAGTTATTATTATCGTTTCATTTACCACTACTCTACCGATCTCATTGTAGTTTGAAGTACAACTACAACTTATTTGCAATCTCAATTGTTGTTACTGTCCCTTTAATGTGATAAATCAACAAAAACGTGACAATACAATAATGATAATGAACTGAGAGACTAATTTGATATACAACTTACAATTTCAAAAATTAAAAAATCAAAATTGAAATTTCAAGGATCAAAATGACTCTGAACCGAAATGAACATTTCTCTATTTTTGGTCGAGCATTATTTTTTCAGAAAAAAGAAAAAAAAATTCAAAATGAAAATAGGTTGGGCCAAAGTAGTAGGCCCAAACCCAACCAACATATATTTTCAAAGAAAGAAACATAACTAATGGATTTAATTTAACCCAATACGAAAATACAAAAACCATAGTCTCCTCTCTCGCTTCACACTCCCAGCTCCACTGTTAAACCTAACTCCGAAGCCGCAACCAATCCCGCACCCACCGCCGCCATGTCGCACGACGGCGACGCCGCGAACGGCGAAGTGAAGGAGAAGCGGAAGGGGAAGCACGACAAGCCGAAGCCGTGGGACGAGGACCCAAACATCGACCGGTGGAAGGTCGAGAAGTTCGACCCTTCGTGGAACGAAGGCGGCATGCTCGAAGTGAGCTCGTTCTCGACGCTGTTCCCTCAGTACCGCGAGAAGTACCTCCAGGAAGCTTGGCCCATGGTCAAATCAGCTCTCAAGGAGTTCGGCGTCGCTTGCGAGCTCAACTTGGTAAAATCGACACTGCGTTTCGCTTCATTTCGTTGTTCCCCGTTTTCAAAACCCTAGGGTTCGAATTCATGCGCTGTTTAATCTTTTAAAATTCGAAATTGTGTAGGTGGAGGGTTCAATGACGGTTTCGACGACCAGGAAGACGAGGGATCCGTACATTGTTGTTAAAGCTAGGGATCTTATTAAGCTTCTTTCACGAAGTGTTCCTGCTCCTCAGGTAATGCTTGAACAATTGAACTAAGCTTCTTTTTGTTTTCTCTGAGAAAATTTTATGGTCCTTTTTGTATGTGCTCTCGTGTGTGTGTGTGTGTTTGGAACTTTGGATTAGCTTATTTTAGGTTGAAAGCAACTTATAATGAAATCGATCGTGATACAACTTTCGGAAGGGGAATAAAAGATTATTTTCACGAAGTAATGGGCTGGCAAACATGCTAATGAGTACTTTTTTTATTTGAAGACATGCGTAGTTTTTTCTTACAACAATTGATCAAGTTTTTAGAAGTGAAAGATAGAGCCCCAAAAGAATCAGTTTAGTACTTCTCTCACAAGTTTGAGTTAGACCTAAAAGGAATAGCTTCAGGATTTTATTTTATTTTTAAAAATGGTCATATCATAAAATTGCTATTTTTAAGCTTAAACAAATGCACTTAGTGGAATGCATGTGTTCTCTGCACGATGTTATTATTTCTGATGTGTGTAACAGTTGCCTTATTTTGGTGTTTCTTATATGTTCTGTTGATCTCAGGCAATCAAAATACTAGACGACGAAGTGCAATGTGACATCATTAAAATTAGTGGCATGGTCCGCAATAAGGTAACTTTCTATGCTCTCTTTCCTTGGCTAGTCTCCTTCGCAGGCAATTTAAATTGAGTAGTGTCAATTGTCTTAATTTGCAGCAAGATCTTGCAAATGTTTTGCTAGATATTCTTCCAGCTGGTTGTCTAGTGTTTCTTATTGTCTATGGTTTTACAAAGTTTAAGCCTTTCTAAGAATTTGGTCTAATGGCGGAAAGTTTCCATTGATTTTCTGCAGGAGCGATTTGTAAAAAGAAGACAGCATCTTGTGGGCCCTAATTCTTCCACGTTGAAGGTATGCTTTTGTGAAGACTTGATTATTTTTTGTAGCGCTGAGATGGATCCTTTGTTAGCTCTCTTGCTTAGGTACTGTATACTGCTTTTTACTGACTTCTGCTTTGTTACTCACGTTTCTCCAACTATATTACTGACGTGCAGGCTCTTGAAATACTCACCAGCTGCTATATTCTCGTCCAGGTAATTTTAGTTGTTGCTTCAGTTTGTGAAGCTGGACATTTAACTAAGATTTGGGTGGACTCCAGAATGAGCTGACTTCTTTCACATTTTGGTTGCAATTCCACAGGGAAACACAGTTGCTGCTATGGGTTCATTTAAAGGCTTGAAGCAAGTCAGAAGGATTGTTGAAGAATGCATGATGAATAAAATGCATCCTGTATACAACATTAAGGTTAGTGAACTTGTATATTCCCTAGCCTACTTTTATAATATAGATTTGATATGTAGAAAATACTCAGTTCTCTTTTCCACATTGTCAGATTCTTATGATGAAGAAGGAACTTGAGAAGGATCCAGCACTTGCGGAAGAAAACTGGGATAGGTTTCTTCCAAAATTCAAGAAGTATGCCTACAATTTGTTTTGATAATATGAATATACAAAGTACTCTCCCCTTGCTTCAGTTATATTGACACTTGATATCTTTTTTTCAAAAGGAAAAATGTTAAGCAAAAGAAGGTTAAAACTAGAGAAAAGAAGCCATATACTCCTTTCCCTCCACCTCAACAGCCCAGTAAGGTGAGACGACAACTTCTATCTTCTGTCAAGTTGGGTTTCTTGCATTCCTTAATGTGCAAGCCTCTTTACCCATGCAATCAGTCCCCCGACCTACAAAAAAAAGGGCGTTACTTCCTAATTTGGTTCTATATACATCTTAGTTAATCTTTTGGTTTCTATTATAAAGAGTCTGTGTGTACCAGAGTTTGCTTAAGTGTTCATGACGTAGGAGCATTAAATTTTTTTTGGCTGAGTTTGAATGGCAATACCAATTTCATAACTACTTTCTTGTCTGCTTAATTATATGGTTTTATTTCCCTTTTTCTTACAAAAAATTGGTTTATACATGTCTTTATTTGTGTTGTTTTGGTCCAATTTTTGACATCCTATGATCTTTTATCTGATGGTTTGTTTGTTAACTTTTGAATTAATGGTATTTCAGGTTGATATAGAATTAGAAACTGGAGAATACTTTTTAAGTGATAAAAGAAAATCAGCAAAGAAATGGCAAGAGAAGCAGGAGAAGCAAACAGAAAAAGCTGCTGAAAACAAAAGAAAAAGAGAAGAGGCCTTTATCCCACCAAAGGTTTATCCCAATATTTATTTTGTGACTTTCTCTACTTTTTGCAACACTGTATGCCATGCATATTGTTCTATAATTTCCTTTATGGCATTGTAACATTTTATTTGCTCTCTTCAGGAACCTGCAGACCTGGTGGGTAAATCTGAGGATGCTAATAATGAAGTTGACATTGCAAAATCCTTGAAGGTAACAATATAGTCTCAGAATTTCCATTTGCCAAAATGACCCATAGAAATACACTTTCTTGTTTGTCCTGTTGAGATTATGTGCTTTCTTTGCCAAACTAGTAGTCTTTCTTCAATGAGTTATGATCTAACCTGAATCCAAAATGGTTCATTAACAGCAAAAAGCAAGGAAGCTTGCGAAGCGCAAAGCTGAAGAAAATGTAAATGCTGAGGCGTACTTAATAGGATCATCAGAACAAGCATCAGGAAAGAAATCCAAGAAGCTTGATGATCTTTTGGAGATTTAAGATGGGTTGTGGGTTGAAATTGATCCGTAAATTTTGTATCCAGTTTCTCTTGAAAAGTTTTGACACTAGTGTGTAAGGCTTTGCTTATTGCTTGTTCTGTTTGTCATGAAAATCAGTGCGCCACATTGTGTCCCACTGGTACTTGCTAATTTGACGGTAACATGTACACTTCTGGTCCCTGCTGGCTTATGGCTGTACATTTTCCCCCCCTTTCAATAGCATCACCAAGCACACCTCTACATTGTAATTGAGCTTTGTGGGTTGTTATTTTTGGCCTTCAGAAAACCTGTATTTTATTTTTTTGGAAGTTATAGTTTTATACAATCCACCTCATTCCCTTCTCTTCAAAACCCTTTACTTATGATGTTCCCTTTTTTCTGCATTAATCCATGTGAAATGATGTTGTAGTAGATATGTGCATTTTCTGCTTGTTCGATCTGTACTCCTCTGTGCTGGACTTTCTGATTGAATTGATTCTTTGCATGGTTCTATCTTTGATGATTCTGTGCTTCAAGTTCTGCACTTGAATCCATGCTCCTCTCTGATGGTTCTGGGTATTTTGTGTTCAAGATTGTGGTTCTGTGCTTTAATCTGTGCTCATTGCGTGGCCTTCTTTTTGAGTTGATGGTACTCTTCTGTTTGAGTTCCGATATTTTGATGTGCAAAAAAAAAAAAAACAATTCATGAAGAATGCTGTTTTGGGATTTCCAGCTCCTTTTTCGACTCAAATCATCTTGGTCGTGGTATTTAACGGCGATTTATTATTATTTTTTTTCCTTTTGAAGAGATCTTATTACCCCCTTTTGTGGTCTTGATGTCATGTTAATCCAGTGTATATACTTGGGGCCTTTCACAGTTATGAATTGTAACTGAACTGAAACTGACATGTTTCTTTGTCCTCTTCGCTAGATCTTATTTGGGTCTTTGTCTGTTTGCTGTTCTGTGGTAGTGTCATCAGCAAATGAGATCTTTAAAGTTTACTCTATGAAGTTGGTTTTGTCTCTCTCTCTCTCTCGTTGAGGAAATGCTTTGTTTCAGGAAAAATGAGTAGGAGTCTGCTTGTGATTCACCTGCTGTTTCGTGCATGATAAAATAAGTAATGTTGCTTAAATTGATCCTTGTTTTTTTGCGTTGATCTTTATACATGAGAGGGGAAACTTAAAGTCAAAGAGATGGAAACTTTGCTTGGGCCATTTTATAATTTAAATCTTGTTAAACGTTTATGTTTTATTTTTTATTACCTAAGATCTTAATTTTAAAAATATCAGTCTTTTGCATTATGAACTTGTCTATTTTAACCTCTTTTGCTTGAACAAATTTCAGTTTATATGGAGTTTGAGGGAAAACAAAAAAAATCCGTTAATGCTGTAGGGGCCGATGTTGGAAAAATTGTATAATTTATGCTTAAAAAAAAATTGTATAACGTAATCTACGAAAAGATCTTTTATATTTTACAAATCAGCTATGTTTAATTTTAATAAATTATACAATTTTTTTAATAAATTATAGATGAAGAAGTGAATATAATTACTCTATCCATACAAATTATTCCGAAAAAAACACTATCCATTCAAATAATTTATAAATAAAGTTTTACTAGCGTTATCACTTGAATTAACTAGTTGGAAATGCTAGTTTTTATTTATTTATAAGATTAGAATTTATGTTGCACTAACACAGACATATATCATGAAACATATGAAACACGGGGACACGTCAACTTAAATTCATAGGATAAGGACATAAAATATATATATATATATATGTTAATGTAAAAAAATATATAAAAAATATAAAAAGATTCACAATTCATACACATAATTATCGATATCAATCTATTAATTGTAATTTCATGTGTTTTTTAAGCCCCGATTTTATGAAACATTATAGATAATATTCTTAAACATGAGGTACAAGTGTCAAACGAGTGTTATTGTCCGTAGTATGTTCCACACGCGGATACAGCAGTCCAATGATGTGTGCATGTAATCTAGATTAGAACTTAATACATTGTGTAAGGAGAACAAGCTATAAATCACTTCAGCTAACTAAATATTGATAAATTTAAAAGATTATATCTTATTTTGTTAGAATTGAAAAATTTTAAAAAGAAAGAAATCTAATTGAAAAATTTGAAAATGCCCTACGAGGAATGTTATGTGCAAAACATAAAAAGTCATTATTGAAATAAAAAAACTATGCTTACTGCAGTTGAACGATTCTTTATTCTTTATCGTGGGGTTTAAATTTTGTTTATCCATGTTATCATTGTTAATTATTTATTTAAAATTTTTAAGATAGACATTAAAAGATAAGATAAAATCAAACCCATAAAAGAAGGATAAATTCCTATCTTAAGTTGTTATCATATCATTAAACAGAATCTTCTTTATTGTTTGTGTTCACATAAAACATAGTCTTTCTAATGTATATATGAAAAAAAAAAAAAAAAACCCATAAAACATAGTCAAAAGTACTTTTCCGTGTTCCCCAAGTATTTTAGGACGCCCTGGTATTTATAACTGACCTTGAACATTAACTAGTCTCTCAATAATTGAAATAGTGGTGATGGATACAGAGTGGTGCGACCATTGTGCTAGATTTGTTCAAATCAGACGTGAAAACTACGGATTTTCAAATGAATTTTGCAAGTAAGTACTATGGTTCATTATACACTTGTGTATTTTCCTTTTTTATTTTTATAAATTCGCCTCATAATTGCCATCTTAAGAAAACTATCAATTTTTTGTTCTCATGAGATTAATTCCATCTAGTGATCTTGAATGTTCTGTTTGCAGCTCTTGTGATTTGTGTGGGAAGGTTCTATCAGATTCCAGTGGCCCGGTCCCAATAGCATTTCAATTTGGTAGGAGGCGGCACAAAAGTCCTAGAAGAAAGAAGAGACTGGTGAAGTCTAATCCAGATGTGGAAGTTGTGGAAAGTGACTTAATTCCTAATAATGAGACAAAATATCGTGTAAGTACTATGATTCGTGCATAGTTTTGATTTTGATCCCAACTTTTTATGTTAGTGATTTGCTGTTATATTTGTTGGTGTAGTTGGCAATACTTTGCTATAATTGGGTCTAAATTATGTATTTAATTTTATGCTGTCTATAATTTATAGTGTTTTGGCCTGATGTATTTTGTGTGTTTTTGATGCGTATGTGTGCTCTAGTCATGCTGTTTTTAAATGGTGTGTTTGGATTTTAATTAGAAACTCATCATCGATTCAGGAGCTCTAAACATTAAAAAAAATATTACTTATGAATTGGCCAAATTAATTATGGCCCAATCTCACTGATTTTTCATGCATGCGTTTAGTCTTTGTTATATGTACAATTTCTGTTCAATTCTGCCCTTAAATTATTGAATTGGTTTATTTTTATTCCATCCATTCGACCAAATTTTCCCTCCAATTGTTGTTGAGTTAAATAATTTTAATTGATGATATGTGATGTGGATATTCCTTGCAGGCCACCTCTTCTAAAGAGGTTAAAAGGAAGAGAACCATTGATGACGCTTAGTTCTTCAACCATCTTCTATAGAGATCATCTTCGATGTTCTTGATTTTTATTTTATTTTACAATATATTGTAAATTTGAAATATTCTCTCATCATTTAAATAATTGCATTTATAGTTACCTTTATCTTGGATGTGACAATGTATGTTTTAATTTATCATCATAGCATAATCCTTGAAGTTAAATGGGTGGCAATATCAAAAATGTTTTTATGCTCCAAAAATATTGTTCTTTTGTGGCTTATTATACTTGAAATTAAGAAAAATGTTACGGGTACAACACATTTGAGTATCACTGTATAACCATTTATGATTTTTATATATCTCTTGCGTATTTTGTATTATATACAATTTTGTATTTTTCACTCACACACACTCCCAAATCCAAAAACCCTTATATCTCAGTTGTAGCGAAAAACTCACGATGCCACCTTCTCTTCCTTCTCGTCCTCATCATCCGTCCGTTGCGATTATGACGCTCGTATTCTTTTTATTCTTCTTTTTCTTTCGTTATTTTTTTTTTGCTTTTTTTTCGTTCATAAAACATATCTCAAATCATGAACAAGGTATAGATCTCCTCCTCCTCCTCCTCCAACATCCGTTTTTTTTCTTATTTGTTTTTATATTCTTGGCAAGATGTTATGGATATGAGAGATTTCGTTTTTGTTATATTTTTTATTTTTTGTTATTCAAAAGTTTGTGTAATTTTGAACTAAAGTTTATATAATTTTAAAGAAAAATTTGTGTGAGCGAGCCCCAAAGTTCACAAGACGTTATGGATACAGAATTTGGGTGTTTGTTTCTGTCATATCTTTTATTTTTTGGTATTCAAAAGTTTGTGTATTTTTAAAGAAAAGTTTATGTAGTCGTGTTCAAAAATTTGCGCAAGTGAGCACTAAAGTGTTTTTGTTTTTGTCATATTTTTTGTTTCTGCTTATTGAATAGTTTGTGTAAATGAGTACAAAAGTATGTGCATATATTTTGAAATGTTTGTGTAGGATAGAGAGCCTATCTATGTTAACAAGTTTCAAAATTGATTGTTGTATATGTTGTTTACACACATATAAAAGTTTGTGTATAATTGATATAATTCGTGGTTATGATTGATCCAAAAATTTTGAATGGTAGTTAATTATTTGTATAAGTTTGTGTTGATGTTTGTGTTTTTATGTTCAAGAATCTGTGCATGTTGTTACCAAATTTTTAAAATTGTTGTTGTATATGTTGTTTATACACATAAAAGTTCGTGTATTGTTGTTCTAAGTTTGTGTAGTACTTCATGAAAACTTGAGTATTGAACGAAAGTAAGAGAAACGAGAAGATAACAAAAGAGAGAGAGAGGGGGAAGCACGAATTGTTTTGGTTGGAGAGTGTGCACATGCACGCAAGATAAGAGTAGAGATCGCAAGATGTATAAGAGAAAATGTGACAGTTACAAAGTACAGAGTACGACTCTTCCGTATAAAAGTGATGGTGGCTATACGGAGTATACTAAAAGTGGTGTACCCTTAGCAATAATGTAAAATTATCTAGCTTGTAAAACCGGGGGGAGGGGGGGGGATTAGCTTGTATTATTTAGAATGAGGTGCATTCGTATATTTTTTTTTTGGTAACGCCTGTAAAACGTTTGATTCGTATAGAGAAAAAAAATTTGTACATCAGAAGAAGAAAGGGATGGAGACAAATTTTTTTGGTGCACAACTAAGATCTCCATCAGTGTGGGTTCAATAACTAATCTTTCCATTGGCTTGTAGGCACTTTTGAGAGTGAAATAACTGATCCAAGGATTTAAGCTTGCTCCATACTCAAAACTAGAGATCGAATCCTTGACATTTGGTTAAAAGATGACGAACCCCTTCCGCTCAACCATACCCCTAGGTTATAAAAGACAAAGACATCTAGACAATAAAAATGCATTTCTTACATTCTTTTTTTTAGTACAATTAGCTTAAAATTTATTCATTTTTCAAGCATACATCAATATTTTTGTCTCTTCTTCTTCAAGATATGAACTAAATACTTTCAAAGTGGTATCATGAAAAAATAGTGCGACGAAAATTGGATTTTATTTAATCAATTTATAGCTGGAGAAGACAAGAGGAAATGCCATTCTAAATTCCTTAGCCTAAACAATAGATCATAGGACTACACAAGGGAAATTAACTCTTCAACTAGCTAGACATAACATGTTTATTTCTAATTAATAATGTTAGTTGTACAACAAAATTATGTAGGCCATTATCGTGGACTTCAGCCAACAAAGGTTGAACATCTTCAGCCATGGCTTTCATCTGAGGCATCATTAAATCAAAGCAAAAATCTTGGCATGAGAATGCAAGATAGAATAAATGAATCATCATGAAGAAAATAACAATAGCCAACACCAGAGGGATGATACATGAATATCATAAAAGATGCAGGGACATATTTAGAGTCTGGACATAATTATTATCTAATTATGGTTCTATGCTTATAAAGAAAAGTTTGTGTAGTCGTATTAAAAAATTTGTGAATGTGAGCATCAAAGTTTTTTTAAAATTTTGTCTTATTTTTTGTTTTTGATTGTTATATATATGTTGTTTAGACACATATAAAAGTTTGTGTATCGTTATTCAAAAGTTTGTATAATACTTCATAAAAGTCTTTGTATATTTATGCTTATGTGTAATCCAAAAATTTCTGAATGTTGGTTAAATTTTTGTGTAATTTTCTATTTTTATATCAAAGAGTTTGTATATATGTTGTTAGCAAATTTAGAAATTGGTTGCTCGTTAATTTGCATATATTGCACCATTGTTTGTTTGTGTAAATCTCTTAAAAAAGTTTGTATAGTCTTATTAAAAAAGTTTATGTATAATTGAAATGATTTGTGATTGCGATTGATCCAAAAATTTTGATTGGTAGTTAATTCTTTGTATAAGTTTGTGTTGATGTTTGTATTTTTATGTTCAAGAGTCTGTGTATGTTATCAAATTTTGAAATTAGTTGTTGTACATATTGTTTATACACATATAAAAGTTTGTGTATAATTATTCTAAAGTGTAATACTTTATAAGAGCTTATGTATTGAACTGAGAGTAAGAGAAATGAGGGGAGAGAGAGGGGGGAAGCGCGAATTGTTTTGGTCGAGGAGTGTGCATGCGTGTGTGGGATAAGGGTGGAGATCACGAGATGTACGAGAGAAAATGTGACAGTTACAAAGGACGGAGTGTGGCTCATCATGTATAAAAGTGATGATGGCTATATGGTGCTAAAAGTGGTGTACCCCTACCGGCACTACAAAATTATGTAGCTTCTATTATTTAGAGGGTGGTGGATCAATAATTTTTTTGGTAGCATTTGATTACTGTATTTGAACAAAAACGAAAGAGACAATTTTTTTTTGGTACATCAGAAGGAAAAAAAGGGATAGGGACAAATTGTTTTTGGGTACACAACCAATATGTCTATTGGTGCAGGCAGGGTGACTAATGCTTCCACTGACTTGTAGACACCTATGAAAGTGAGATAGCTGACCCGAGGATTTAAGGTTGTTCCATACTCCAGGGATTGAACTCTTGACGTTGTGTTAAGGGAAGATGAATTCCTCCAGCTCAACCACACCGAATTCCTCCAGCTCAACCACACCCCCAGGTTAAAAAGGATGGAGACACTGAGACAATAAAATGCATTTCTTACATTTATTTTTTTAGTACAAAATTAACTTAAAAATTATTCATTTTTTAAACATACACCAATATTTTTGTCTCTTGTCTCGAGATATGAACCAAATGTTTCCAAAGTGTAATCACGGAGAAAGAGTGCGACTAAACAAAGAAAATTGAATTTTTATTTAATCAATTTATAGCTGGACAAGACAAGGGGAAATACCATTATAAATTCCTTAGCCTAAACAATAGATCATAGGACTGCACAAGGGAAATTAGCTCTTCAACTAATTAAACATAAATCATGTTTACTTCTAATCAAGAAAGTTAGTTGTACAACAAAATTTGGACAATAACCGTACAATTCTCTCACAAAAATATGAATCTCGTCATGGAGAGAGAAACTATGAACTTAATAAAACTCATACGTTTGTGAGAGAGTTATTTAGTTATTGTCAAATTCCTCGTTTCTAATTGCAGGGACCTCAAAGTTATCTGAATTGATTACAACCTCTTCATGAGTTCAAAGGGGCCAACAAATTGGCTGGTTTCCATGCAAGTCATGCTGTCAATGCCTATGATTTGTTTTATGTTTTGGATTTTTTAAGGGTTTGGTTTCATTTTATTTTAAAAGTAATTCTTAAAGAATTTTTACTAACAAGTTTCCTAAAAGAGAAAAACTATCATTGTGAAGATAAGTGTTTTAACATTCTGATACATAGAATGTATTAAAACATTCAAAGCCTTTTAATTTTTTTTTAATTTTTTTAATGTATCTGTCAGCAAAATTTATTCTTAATAATCTCAAAGTAATAAGAAATCATTATAATTTATCAATTCACATATCAATTATCATATTAGTGGTCCACAAAATTGGAAAATGATGATAGTGGACAAAATTGTCTTTTAAGTAGTAAATATTATAGCAGTTGATCTTATTTAATGGTTAATCCTGCACCGCAATAAACAAACGGAGTCGACTCCCTTAAGAAAACAAATTGTCCGTCTCACCTTATGCCTTCGTTTAGAAAAAAGAAAAAAAAGCAATACATATTATAAAAGAATACTTGATAATTGAATTTCATTGTTAGGGTAAATTTTTTTTACACAATCATCCAATTAAATTATTTCATATGCATGACTTTTTAAATAACAAGAGAGAGAATCAATTATTTTTAATTATGTGACAAGATTTAATTAAATGATTGTGTAAATTTTTTTTATTCGTGTATGGCAATTATTATCACATTATAAAATATATTTTTTTTATCTTACTCCGTTAACATCTAACAATTTCTTATTCTTTATGTGGTCATGGTAGAAACTAGAAAGAGTAAGTGCAAATGCAACTAGACATGAATACACTCAATGAGTGACCCCATAGACTGAACTTCCTCGTGATTCTTCTCCATTGATCAGTGAAATTGCCATAATATTGAAAAGGAAATATCAATGGTGGGGTTGTTTCTTGAATTTCGCTTAAGTGATTCCAACAGTCATCTCAAAATATAATCTTGCGAGATTTTCCTTTTAAATACATAAGTTAGATTATTACACAGTCACCTAACTATTTTTTTTTTTTTTTGTNGGAGTGCCTTTGCAGGTACACCCCGCCGCCGCACTCTTTCCGAAAGGAACCAGCTTGGAGCTCTCGTCCGAGTCCCCGAACCCGCTCAGAGCTTTCGCCCTCATATCTCGAGCTTCCGTCAAGGCGCCTTCCTTACTGTCCAGGTAACCGCGTACCCTTTGCGAATTACTTGAGAACAGAAATGAAACAATATATGATAGAAGAGGCCACACCCTAAATGAAAATTCAGCTAAGTCTTTTTTACATCATCACATAATACATCATATTTAAATTTTAAGTCAAATTATAAGTTTGAGACATTTTCTTATATCAAAGCAATTTTTAACAATAATGTTATATCGCTCTATCAATCAATGTATGTGATGACCAAGGGATTTCGTATTTGATGAAAGTGCTTCATGCCTTCAATGCTCTGTTGAGCCCACACTCCATTTGATGCTCATCACATTTTTCATGTGTTGAAGATATGATAATCTCGACAATTTCATTTTAGCCACGTGATATCTATTTTTCTTCACTTAAAACATTTTTTATTTGTTTAGGAGATTATGTTCAAGCCAATTTCACTGTAATAACACCGATCTTGTGATATCCATTTTTTTTTATTCAACCATTTTAGTTAACCGCATCAATGCCTTGTTGAATTTACCTAACTGTTTCTTTCGAGACTCACCATTTTTCATTTGTTTATGAGTTGATGTTCACGCCAATTTCACTCTAACAACATTAGTCTTGCGATATCCTTTTTTCCATGCTATCATTTTCTTTAACCGCATCAACACTTTGTTGAACTTACCTAAGTGCTAGGCCCTTTTGAGACTCACACCATTTTTCATCTCTTTAGGAGTTGACGTTCACTTCAATTTCACTGTAACAACATTAGTCTTGTGATATCCATTTTTTCTTTCAATTGTATCATTTAACTACATCAACACCCCGTTGAACTCATTGAACTTACCAAAGTGTTCCTTTTAAGACTCACACCATTTTCATCTGTTTAAGAGCTGACGTTCACGCTTATAACAACATTGATATCGTGATATCTTTTTTTTTTTTTTTTTCCTTTCAGCCATTTCATTAAACCACATCAAGACCTTGCTAAACTTAACCTAAGTTACACTTTTTGAGATCCAAAACTTTTTTCATTAGTTTAAGAGTTAACGTTCACACCAACGTCATTGTAACAACATTAGCCTCGTGACATCTTTCCCCATTTAACCACTCCACTAACATGTCTCGGCAGAATACTCTCACTATCGTACCTTGTTAAACTTAACCTAAGTTACTCTTTTTGAGACCCAAAACTTTTTTCATTAGTTTAAGAGTTAACGTTCACACTAACGTCATTGTAACAACATTAGCCTCGTGACATCTTTCCCCTTTTAACCACTCCACTGACATGTCTCGGTAGAATACCCTCGCTATCACACCTTGTTAAACTTAACCTAAGTTACTCTTTTTGAGACCCAAAACTTTTTTCATTAGTTTAAGAGTTAACGTTCACACCAACGTCATTGTAACAACATTAGCCTCGTGACATCTTTCTCCTTTTAACCACTCCACCAACATGTCTCGGCACAATACTCTCGCTATCGCACCTTAATCCTCCCTATAAATAACCCCATCTATCCTACTCAAAATTTACACCAAACAACACATCTCAAATTTCCACCTCTTTTATTCCTTTTACAACAGTAAAAAAAAAGACAACACAAAAGCTTTTTAAAATTCAATTTCTATTTGCCAAAGGAAAGAAGAATAGTAAAAAAACAATGGAGACAGAAGAGCGGCAGTAGTAGTGGTTTGAAAAGAAGGGAAAACAGCGAGGCAGTCTTGGGGGTCCCGGTCCCGGTGGCATCGTAGCTTCCTTCCTCTCCCCCCTTCGCTGGCAGGCGACCAATACACAACACACACACACACACACTCTCTCTCATACTCATTTCATTTGCTGGGTCCCATCTCTCCATGGACCTCCGTCGTCGCCCTCCCGCCGCCCCCAAGAGGCTCGCCCCTTCGCCTCGCCATCCGCAGCCTAAAGCCTCCGACGCGCTCCCGCTCCCGCTCTTCCTGACCAACACCATCTTCTTCACGCTGTTCTTCTCCGTCGCCTACTACCTCCTCGAACGCTGGCGCGACAAGATCCGCACCTCCACCCCTCTCCACCTCCTCACCTTCTCCGAGATCTCCGCCATTGTCACCCTCATCGCCTCGTTCATCTACCTCCTCGGCTTCTTCGGCATCGACTTCGTCCAATCCTTCATCTCGCGCGCCTCACATGACGCCTGGGAGGAAGAGGAGCATCAGCGTCGACAACAGCAACGCCTCAGCCAGCACCGCCAGATCCTGCCTCCTACCCCGCCGCCGGAGCCGTTGCCTTCTTCCGATGACGAGGAAAACGTCCGCGCCGTCGTCGATGGACGGACGCCCTCGTACGCGCTCGAGTCTCGATTGGGAGACTGCTTCCGCGCCGCCGCGGTCCGCCGTGAGGCGCTGCAGAGGGTTTCGGGGAGGTCGCTGAAGGGACTGCCGCTGGAAGGGTTCGATTACGAGTCGATATTGGGACAGTGCTGCGAGATGCCGGTGGGATACGTTCAGATTCCGGTGGGCGTGGCCGGGCCGTTGGTGCTGGACGGTGTGGAGTACACGGTGCCGATGGCGACGACGGAGGGGTGCCTGGTGGCGAGCACCAACAGGGGATGCAAGGCGATCGCCGCCTCCGGCGGCGCGAGCAGCGTGGTGCTGAGGGACGCGATGTCGAGGGCGCCGGTGGTGAGGTTCGGGAGCGCCAAGAGGGCCGCCGAGCTCAAGCTCTTCCTTGAGGATCCGTTGAATTTTGATACCTTGGCTGTTGTTTTCAACAGGTTGGTTTGTTTTTTTTTGTGTTTCTAGTTTTTTGTTTTTTGTTTTTTNGTTTTCAACAGGTTGGTTTGTTTTTTTTTGTGTTTCTAGTTTTTTGTTTTTTTGTTTTTTTATGATTTTAATTTTTGATACTCTTAATTTTAGATGGTGATCTAATCATGCACAGTTATAGCTATGTTGTTAATAGTGTTTTGGCATTTTTTGCAACTATGTTAGAAGTTGTATGAAAGAAATGATGATATGACTGGTTAACAGGGTACAACGCTGACGTCCCCAAATTGCTCTCTTTTTTTGAATGGGGATTGATGATTTTTGGGTGAAGGAAATTGTTGTGTTTGATGTTGATGGGTTTTCCTGCATGGGTTAGAGACAAGTGACTGTGTGTGTTTTTTCCTTTCTTTCTTCTGGGTTGGGTAGTTTTAGATGGGTGAGGATTAAAGCTGTAAACGTTGGTGTGGTTGGTTGTCTTTGACTTGAAACTTCATGATTTGTTTCTGAAAATGGTAAAAGTGAAAAAATGTGAAGGAAGTAAGCAACAGGGAATTGTTAGTTGAATATCTGAAAATCATGTTTTCTTCTTTGAAGGTTCCTCTCAATTTTGATGCCTTGGCAGTTGTTTTCAGTAGATTAGCTTTTCTTTTTGTTCTTGAATGATTTTGTTGGTGGAAAAAAAAATGTTGTTATCAATGTATTTATTTGATTTTTTTTTTGGGGTTTATTTATTACATGGTTACTGAGTTTGATGTTGATGGATTTGTTTTTTGGTTGGGTGATGTTTGTTAGGTAGGAATTAAAGCTGTAGTTATCCTTTTAAAGGTGAGATTTGTTTCTGAAAATTGTAAATAAAAAGAGGTGAAGAGAATTAAGGAATAGAAGACTAGAATTTGGATTTGGTTTCTGGGGGATTTCCGTTTGTGCTGAAATTCGGATCTGATGTTTTCATCCTTCGGTTTCAGGTCCAGTAGATTTGCCAGGCTGCAGGGTATTCATTGTGCTATGGCTGGAAAGAATGCTTATTTGAGATTCACCTGCAGCACGGGTGATGCCATGGGGATGAACATGGTTTCCAAAGGAGTGCAGAATGTTCTTGATTTTCTTCAAAACGATTTCCCTGACATGGATGTCATTGGCATCTCTGGTAATTACCTGGCCCTCCCTTCCCCGCTCTGATTGATAGTAACGATATTTGGTAAACCTGCATGATGTGCGGAAACTGTTCAATTCAGATTGAGAATTCTTGTATGTTCTCCGTTCAATTATTGGCTTATTTTTAATTTTTTATCATGAATGTGGTCCATTTTTGTTACACTATCTTTAAAATTTTAGCATTTTTTATATATTGTAGGGTTGTAGGCGTTGTCTGATTTGAACTGGAGACTTGTGTCTGACAAGGGTGTCATTGTAGAGATTCTCTGGTTATACGTGTTAGTTAGAATGGTCATATTTTATTCATTTGTTGCTTAACAACTATAAACAATGAACTTATCGTCAAAAAAAAAAAAAACAATGAACTTGATTAAAGAAAATGGAAATGTGGCATCACACTCAGATTTATTACCAACCAATTTATGTTTCATGCGATTGAATTTCTCACGTATTAGTGTTTATTTGATTGGCTTTTATAGTATATCAAATCCAGTTTGGTAGTTAGTTTTCCAGTTAACTTGCTTGTATCTGTTTCAAGTTGTGGTATTACTCTCTTCGGTTATTTGATGCCTATATTCTGGGCATGCTGAACTCAATTCAATGGAAATATTCAACATAAAATGTCACGGTTATCTACTTTCTTGGTCTTTAGGAAATTATTGTTCGGACAAGAAACCTGCTGCAGTAAATTGGATTGAGGGACGTGGAAAATCAGTTGTGTGTGAAGCAATTATCAAAGAAGAAGTGGTGAAGAAGGTTTTGAAGACCAACGTCGCTGCCTTGGTGGAGCTTAACATGCTCAAAAACCTTGCTGGTTCTGCTATTGCTGGTGCTCTTGGTGGATATAACGCCCATGCTAGTAACATTGTTTCGGCCATTTTTATAGCCACTGGTCAAGATCCAGCTCAAAATGTTGAGAGTTCCCATTGCATAACCATGATGGAGGCCGTCAATGAAGGGAGAGACCTTCATATCTCGGTGACCATGCCTTCCATTGAGGTGATTTAGCATCCCTTATATTCACAGATTTTACTCTCTTCCTTTCCTAGTTGGTTGTTTTTTAAATTTTAATAGCTAAAGCTTTATATGATTTGTTGTCGTCTCAGGTGGGGACCGTTGGGGGCGGGACCCAACTTGCATCTCAGTCTGCATGCTTGAATTTGCTCGGTGTGAAGGGTGCGAGCAGGGAGTCGCCGGGATCAAACTCGAGACTCTTGGCCACCATTGTTGCCGGAGCTGTTTTGGCAGGAGAGCTATCTCTCATGTCTGCTATCGCAGCGGGGCAGCTGGTCAAGAGCCACCTGAAATACAACAGATCAAGCAGAGATGTATCCAATATGGCGTCTTGAAGGCGCAGATGTCGTTGCAGTCGGTTTTTGTGAAGTCTAAAATAATAAAAACAGTGAAATTTTGAGTGCAAAAAATTGGAATTTGGAGAGGAAGACATCAAGTTTAGATTGCTGGCTTGTAAATGTTTTATTAATTGGTTGGAGGAAAGTAGAGTTCTACATGATTCAGTGCTCCATCTAAATCCTTCTTCCTTCACAAGACAAGCTTGGCAGCTTTTCCTGCAGTCATTGGATGGGTGTTAACATTCTCCTTAATCAACATGCTTGATGTGTTGTAATTCTTTTTTATGATGTAATATCCTTATTGCTTGTCGTATTTGTCTCTGATACATATATTCTATGTAGTTTCTCTTGTTGCTGTCTTCTAGTACCTACTCATATAATTGGACCATGTCTTCTTTCCTATGTTTTCCCGGTTTAGTCAGTGTGGATATTCAAAAGACTATTTATTCTTTTTGTTGTTTTCATTTGATGTCTCTTTACTTTGTAAGATGGAACAGTTGTATTTTGACTTGTTTCATTGCAACATTGCTTCTTATGTGTTGAAGCATAAGAATCATCACTCAACCGTTTGGCGTTTTCTCTTTAAGTAGGACGAACTCCCAATAGTTATACCTGTGAATTGCGGAAAATTGTACTGTATTAAGTTCAATCCATCTTATAACCTAAAGATTTATATCCAATTAACGCTTGGTTGATTAGCTTGATTATTGTTTTCCTTATTTCATGTATTTAATTCGATTAATTTTGAAAAAAGAAAAGAAAAGAAAAACTGTTACTTAGGGAGTAAATAGACTAACCTAGGGGTCTAGCCCAAGCTACTTAGAGTCTACCGAGTTTTAGTTCAATTAGCTTTAGTGTCTTTCTTTTTTTACAAGTGTCTCGAATTCGAGTTTCTTTGACGTAACCAAAAAAAAAGAGTGCTAGTGATTCATTCATTAACACTTTTATGTAAACCATTGTTATTTGGAGATCAAAGCAGTTTCATTCAATTAAGATTAAAGTTATTGCTTTTCAAAAATTGCTGAGCTTTCGAAAAGTTGATCTTAAAAAGTCATAGTAATATTGTTTGATAAAATATAATAAAAGTGGCTCTCAATAAATAAGTCATAAAATAGTGTTTGGTAAATAAATTATAAATTTGCTTCTAAAATATAAAATGACTAAAATAGAAGTACATAATAAATGATTGATGATGAAGAATCAAGATTTTCATGGATAAAATTGAATCTCTATTTAAATTTAAGGTTATTGGGTCTTTTTACATTTTAGAGAACACAAGTCAACTTTAAAAAGCTACTTTTGAAACTTCTCAAAAGCACTTCCAACTCTCATAAGTTAGGAGCAATTTTTTTTTTAACTTTTCTATTTACCAAACACAAAAATGTAGCTTATGCTTTTTGAGAAGAGGAACACCCTTTCAAAAGCTTTACCAAACCAAACCTAACTCTATCTCCCGTAAATGTTGACTTTCCATTAATTAAATTATTAAATTGAAAAATAGACATATAAAGTATGGCATATAAAATAAACATATCCAGCATGGTTTAGTATAGTTGGGAACCCTTTTATAGTATAATGGTTTTTTTTTTTTAAGAAGTGCTTGAATGTCTTATATTTTAGCTTAACTTATTATCTTATTCATATTATAAGTACACTTGTTTAAAATTTAAAATTTAATTCACCTCATTAATTTTAATTTCAGGTTGACACGTATACATGTGAGATGAGTAGGAGAATGGGTGAAGCTAAAAAAAAAGGAGTGTTAAACATTTTTTATTTTATTTTATTTTATTTTTATAGAAAAAAAAGGCATTAAAAAAGACAATATTATTGTAATAACAAAAATTAAAGCTAGTTTCTGGCAAAAAAGGGGGCCCCAAGGCCCAAACAGTGAAATCTGGATCAGGCCTAAATAGTGAACTAAAGGCACACTAACATTGACCCCACGAAAAAAAATAAAAAAACACAATAGGCACAGCCAGCAGTCACTACGAAACTGAAGGAACCAGAAACCTGCTACGACTCTACACTGTTTCTCTCTATTGCTTTGTTCTACTTCTACTAACTTAAACCCTAGTTCCCTCTCTCCCTCTCTGCTCTGCAACAATGTCAGCTATGATGGTAACGCTCTCTCTTCTCTTTCTTCCCTCTCTGTGTCTCTATCTCTCACTCTTTCTCTAACCCTATTTTTGTGTTTTTGTGGTTGGAAATGGCGAACGACGACGAAAACAGCAACCGCAGATCATACTTCTGAAGGAAGGGACGGACACTTCGCAGGGGAAGGCGCAGCTGGTGAGCAACATCAACGCCTGCACCGCCGTCGCCGACGTCGTCCGCTCCACCCTGGGCCCACGCGGCATGGACAAGCTCATCCATGACGACAAGGGCTCCGTCACCATCTCCAACGACGGCGCCACCATCATGAAGCTCCTCGACATCGTCCACCCCGCGGCCAATATCCTCGTCGATATCGCCAAGTCCCAGGACTCCGAGGTATAATAGCGCCATCGCAATCTCCAGATCCATACTCTCAAATATGATTTTACTGTGCTAATTGGAGAAATGAGTGAATCGTCTCATTCAATGTATGTATACACACGTGAATTGTGCACATCATCAGGTTAGGAAATTAACATGAGGAGTAAAATGCTAATAACTAACTAACTTCGTGGTGACCGTTGAAAAATACTTGTAACGGAATAACTGCCGTTAACTCGTCGTGACTCGTGGTTTGATGGATATTAGGTGGGCGATGGAACCACCACTGTGGTTTTGCTTGCTGCCGAGTTTTTGAGGGAGGCCAAGCCCTTCATTGAAGACGGTGTTCACCCTCAGAATTTGATACGCAGCTATAGGACTGCGTGCACCCTGGTATGAAAATTCAGAATTATGCTGTCGGTTGTCTTGCCTATTTATTTATTTGTACTGTAACTAGAAATGTGTTGTTGATTTGTGGCACTGTGTGTGACTGTTGTATGTGAATGTTGGTGAAGGCGATTGAGAAGATTAAAGAGCTGGCTATTAGCATAGAGGGGAAAAGTCTAGAAGAGAAGAAGAGCTTGCTTGCAAAGTGTGCTTCTACCACGCTATCTTCAAAGCTCATTGGTGGAGAGAAAGAGTTCTTTGCATCTATGGTTGTGGATGCTGTAATTGCGATAGGGAACGATGACAGGTTGAACATGATTGGAATCAAGAAGGTACTGATGTGTACGGGTTGTTTTGCAAAGTTGTATTTGTATGCCTTGTTGGGTGTTGTTTGGAAACTTATTTTGATATCCAATGTGATTGAGATTTGGGTTTTCTTTCTACAGGTTCCCGGTGGCAACATGCGGGACTCGTTTCTAGTAGATGGTGTTGCGTTCAAGAAGACATTTTCATATGCTGGGTTTGAGCAACAGCCGAAGAAGTTTCTCAATCCAAAAATACTATTGCTAAATGTTGAGTTGGAGCTAAAATCTGAGAAAGAAAATGCTGAAATAAGGTGGGAATATTTGAAGTTTGCTACTGTCTTTTGTTTATTGATGATGAGATCCCATTGAAAGATTGATTACTTCATTGGACCACCTTCGCTTTCTCATGTTCTCTACAGATTGTCAGACCCATCGCAATATCAGTCAATTGTAGATGCAGAATGGAATATTATTTATGACAAGTTGGATAAATGTGTCAGCAGTGGTGCCAAAGTTGTTCTTTCACGATTGGCCATTGGTGATCTAGCTACTCAGGTTCTAATTGCCCTTTTCTGTTGATTCTTTTCGGCTATCCAAGTGCTGAATCTTTCTAATGGGTAACATATGCAAAAATTGCTATGTATGTCATTCATGGCTATGGGCTTCTAATTCTTATGGTGTACTAGCTTTTGCATTTACACAATAAAAAAGTATAGATTGACATCATTATAACTTTTCATGATAATTAAGGGCTTTCTGACAAACTTTCAGGAATATTCACTATTGGTCTTTTTTTTTACAGTATTTTGCTGATCGGGACATTTTCTGTGCTGGTCGTGTAGCAGAGGAAGATCTAAAAAGGGTTGCTGCTGCAACCGGTGGAACTGTACAAACATCTGTCAATAACATTATTGATGAGGTTTTGCACTATTTGTGGGGCTTGGTCAAGGTTTTTTCATTTTGTAATGTTATATGTTAATTGCTAAAATTCTTGTTGTGTATTTATGTGAAGGTCCTTGGAACTTGTGAAATTTTTGAGGAAAAGCAAGTTGGAAATGAGAGGTTCAATATATTCAATGGATGTCCATCTGGACAAACAGCCACCATAGTTCTTCGCGGAGGAGCAGACCAGGTCTGTTAGAGGTTGTGCAATGACTGTTTGTATCCCTTGTAAATTTATCTGCCTTATTAAATTTTGCTTCTCGTACAGTTCATTGAGGAAGCTGAACGAAGTTTGCATGATGCAATCATGATTGTTCGTAGAGCTATGAAAAATTCAACTGTTGTTGCTGGTGGAGGTGCTATAGATGTATGTGTCCGTAATTTGTTGGTTGATCTTGATGAATTATGTTAGCAATTGTTTCAGATGTAAATATGTGGACCTTTTGACAGATGGAAATAAGCCGATACCTGAGGCAGCATGCACGTACAATAGCAGGAAAGTCTCAGCTTTTCATTAACTCATATGCAAAAGCTTTAGAGGTGAGTGTCTTTGGAATTTGAGTATGACTACTGTAGCCCTGTGCGCTATGGGGCATGAGAGCAAATTCAAAAGCCCTAATGCATTTGTTTTAGATCTTGCAGGTCTATAAAAAAATTGCTACATGTTATGTTTCTGGATTTAAATTTCTCGTGGAATCACTCGTTTTATTTGATTTTGAATTTTGCTGTACTAGATGTTGGAGGCCAGGGAGCAAAGTATTATGAATTGCAGTAGTTTAGGGGCTAAACTTTTTTCACTTATAGATGTGCTTATCTTGAAATTGCATCCCTTAGTATAAATATGTTACATGCATACAGCTTAGGCAATGTAAGAAGTGAGACATGAACACGATCAGTGTTTTTTTTGCTCAGTCTGATTTTTTTAATTTATTTTGACGATACAAGTTATGGTTGTACTGCAGGTTATACCTAGACAATTATGCGACAATGCTGGCTTTGATGCAACTGATGTGCTGAACAAACTAAGGCAGAAACATGCACTTCCTTCTGGTTGGTTGCCATTCCTTCCATATGCATGCTTTTCTGAATATATGTATTGCACAATTTCTTGCATGTATACTACATATAGTACTAGCAGAGCCATTGATAAGTGGGCCTACAATTGAGCCAAGCCTAGTTGAATGCTAGATGCTCGAACTTTTTCAATTAAAGATACCAAGCTCTAGCCAGAGCTTGTGTTGTGCTAAAACTTGGCTCATTTAATACTTGTGGATAACTAAAAATCTGTTGCATGGCTATACATAAAGACATGCTTACATATAGAAATAATTTAAAAGAAATGTTATTTTTCAAAAGAATAGTCTATTATGTAGTTTGCCTCTTTAAAATTGGCATAGTTTCTTGAGTGTTTTCTCTCCCTTAGTCTAGAGAATTTGCTTAGTGATTCCTTTAATAAAAACAATTTGCTCATATTTAGTATTTCTTTGTGAGATTACTACTTTAATCTCAGTAGTTGGCCAGCTTCAAATATTTAGACGAAAAAAATTGCGTAATTGGTTGATTCTTCTCATTTAAATTCATGTGCCCCAATCTTGGGGCATACTTGTCGATGCATCTACTATAATGGATTTTGCAGAGTTCTTTTGGTAGTTTACAAGTATTCTGCTAAAAACAAAATTATTAATGCCTGATTGTTACAGGTGAGGGGGCACCATATGGGGTGGATATAGCCACTGGTGGAATTGCTGACTCGTTTGCTAACTTTGTCTGGGAGCCTGCAGTTGTGAAGGTATCTGCCTGACTTTTTATTCCTACTTTGATTTTTGATGTAAGTGTTGTTTAAGCTAATAAACAATTTTGCAGATCAATGCTATAAATGCTGCTACAGAAGCAGCTTGCTTAATCTTAAGTGTTGATGAAACGGTTAAGAACCCTAAGGTATGTTTTTGACTAGTCTTATCATTGTATAGTTGGTGATGATTTCTTCTGATATTTCCCTAGGACTTGTGGACAATGCAACCCAATTCTCATTTATTTTTCCCGAGTCTTATTTCTTCTCTTCATCATTTTCAAGTATAAAAACCGTAACTTCATGTGTTGTCGAAGTTGCTATACTATGCATACTGCACCATTTACGTATTTTTAGTTTTGTACCATAGACTTAGGTCTTTGATGTACTTGTCACTTCTCTTTATAATGACGCCTTAGCGCCATTGCCAGTCAAATTCTTGTGATAGCTGTATGCAAAAAGACCCTCTGTTGCAATTAGAACCGCTTCAAGTTTCATTCAATATTCATTAATCATGCCATGCAAATAAATATTGCAAAGTGTATCTGATTTTGATTGTTTTAATCCAACATATGTAGTCTGAGAGCGCCCAAGGAGATGCTGCCGCAAGCGCAATGGGTGGGAGAGGGCGTGGCCGTGGCCGTGGACGAGGAATGCGTAGATGATCAGAAATGTATTCATATTGGTTCGCATTTGTCTGGTGCATTATGTTTGTCTAATACGTGGAAGGCCAATGCATGTTTATTTCTGCTATAGTTGGTGTTGCTAGAAGCATGATATTTTCGATCCACTGATATGATGATGATATGAAATTGTAAGGGGGTTTGTGGATCATCAAACTGGGATTTGATGGTAGCAATTTTTGAGAGATTTTGTTTTTCTGGCAATTTGCCCATTTTATCATACATTTGTAGGATTGGATCTATTGGGATGGCTGTTGGTGGGACTTGAGCTACTTAGTGTGAAATTTTGCATCATTTTGTTCCACTGTTCTTAACCAATACGTATTTTAATTTTAATTTTTTTGGTAACTTGTTTTCAACTCAAATATGGGGTCTTTGTGAGTGATTGTTTAATTTGTCCATTTTGATTCTCATCATAACATTACTCATTAAACAAGAATCGGATGGTTACTATTCATTGAAGTGCAAAGCTTGTTGAGGTCTCGATAATCCTTGTATTGTAAGATTTAATAATGATTGATGGGACACATTAAAAGTTGCAATTGCACTTCCACTACATCAAGTGGGTAACTATTTTCTACCCATTATGTGGATTTTGTGTTCTGTTTTAGAAGTAACGTAGTTATTTGTTGGAAGCTAAAAACGTGTGATGTCCTACTAATATTGGTCATTGGCTAACGAGACATCTAATTTTAAGAACATCGATCTTTGAATAGTTGTTTGGGGCTGCAAGAGTTACCAAAAAGGTGACTTTACTCAACAATTTAGTCGTGTAATGGTAAACCTTTTATTTTTATTACAATTCCAAAAGTCGTGGCAGGTTCTTGTATTTACTTTGAACTGTATAGACTGTTCAATGCCAAATTAGAATCCATAAAATATAGAATGTTTAGATTTCAATTTAATTTATGATTAAATATTATTTTACCCTTCATTTTAAAACTGATTTGATGAAGACGCCGATATAATAGAAAAGCTAAAAATTCTTACTTTGGTCTAAACCTTGGTTATGTAATAATAAAATTAGTTTTGAGTAGGCGACAAATCACAAAACAAACATAAGTTTTGCAATCCAGAGGTCACGTTTGGAGGTCTCACACAGACGTATCCAAACACTAAAATGTCTAAAGTCAAAAGTGATTTAAAAAGTAAATTTATTACTAAGTTACCTTTATTTAAATGCATATTGATAAAGAAAAAGGTAAGTATTAAAAAGTTGTTATTTTTTAGACTTTGATAAATTAAGAATATGCTTAAAAATTTAGCAAGAAATTTCACTTAGAATGATGAGAATGACATAATTTGGGACACAGTATTTTTTTCTCACCAGAACTGTTTTATTAAAAGAAAATGAAAAGCAACAAACGAATTTCATGTGTTTAATGCATCATTTCCTAAAAAGCATTAACGAGATGGGAACACCAAAACACGATATATATACACACACACACACTTTCTGTCTACTTTTGTTATTTTTCAACCAAAAATTTGTCCAAAATTATTTGTGTAAATTAAAGAAACATTACAAGTAATTTTTTACAAGTTTGTTATTGTTGTCTCTCGTACTCCGAATAACACTTAATTATTATCACATTACCTACTCAAGATTAATTTTTTCTAAACATTGTATTTTCTCTTAGGGTCATTAAATGATTTTTTTTATTAAAAATGACAACAAAAAATGGAGAAAGAGTGTGTACATATAAAATTCAAAATTTATAATTATATTTGATGTTTTCATTAGGGTTAAGCTACCAGTTTTTAATATTTTTTTGATATACAAAATATTTTAAATATTTCTTGTGTAAATACTTCATAATTTCCTAAGCCACTAGAATTGACCTAGTGGTGAGGGATTTGGGTAAAATGCATGAAGCCCTAAATTTAAACCTCATTGTAAGCAATTTAATGTAATTTACGTAGTACCCAAAAGAAACTATTTTCTAAGGAGCTATATCATTATAAATTATTTCATATTTAAAATATATTTTTGCTCAAACACAACTTGACATGGCTATAATATATGGGAGCTATAATCTCATTTGGAATTTATGAGATTTCAGTACTCATTAATGGCTAGAAAAGGAGCCAAAGCACGATAAAACGCGCAGGAATCAGAGAAGACACTCGAAGATTTGTTAAGGAGTGCCTTTTGCTAAACCAGATAAAAGGGGCAGAGCGCCGAAGACTACACAGATCATATCAAACAGTACCAAAAATCATTTGAAGCCTCAGCATTGCTGATGTGTATGACCTTCAAAATTAAACTTCCATTTTCCCAAATGATAAAGTAATGATTAAAGATATTGGACGCAACAAAGAAATTACAACCCAACCAAAACACCAACATTAAAAAGAAATATATATGATCAACACAAGATGCATATTCTAAAGAAACAAATATTCCAAGTGGTATAATGTAGAAATGATCACAAGTTTTCTGCAAGATACTGCTTCAACAATTCAGGAACCATAGTCTAAAAATGCTTCTAAGAAATTGAAAGACAAATTCTTATGTGTTAAGGAAATAGATTACTAAAATTTCATCATACTACAATTCTAAATTCTCAGAATCCTGTGAGCAAGAAGTGGTGACCACCTCATCAGTGACCTTCGGCTTCTTACAGGAATGGGGGCAATATTATCCATCGGCGAGGATACTTGGGCCGCCCTTCCTTTCCATCAAATAACTGCAAATACATCAACCATGCAACAGTCATCATTAAAATGTAAATTCAGTTTGTGAAATAAGCAAATAATATTTGCTTCAATTTATAGCATTTCATTTTATGCACCCTATACATATAACAAATTTATCCAAATAACACGAACCAAATCGATATGACTCAGCATAGTCAAGCACAAGCATCACTCTTATAAGCAGCATTTTTCAATCCACAAGTTTAATGTAGCAGGCAACGAAGTATCATATGGGGTCAAATAATCAAGTTAGCTACAAAGTTTTCCAAATTCTCTGTTTAAAATTTGACAGTTCAGCCAAAACAACACTTAAAATGTTCATATACTTCTATGAAGTAGGTTTATAGAATCCTTTACTAGAAAGTTTCCAGGCGCACCACATGCATTTTGCTCTTGGCGTCTTACAATAATATTTTATATTTAGAAATAAAAAGATCGTAAACTGAATTAGTAAACTGTGGAATAGAAGGAAAGGAAACGTACCTTCTTCAAGCGCCTGTGCTTTGCAAAAGCCCAATTGGACATGATGAGAGCAGCAACTACAAGGAAAATGTAACCTGCAACAGTTTGTGTTGCAATGTTGAAGCCCAGCCACTGATAGATCTCTGTCGTATAATTTGCGCAGGTCACAATGTTGAAGAGAAAGCCGCGTGGGATTTGGTACCCGCCGTCCCCTTCAGGTTTGCGAAGGTTCCGGAGTATGATGTGGCAATAGAAATTCGAAACTTGACAGAGTATCCCAAACCCAAACCCGATCTTCATTTGGAGGTCGCTTACCGGGGTATATAGTGGGTGGTTCACATAGTAAGCAATATAACAGCCAAAGGTCCAGTAATATGCACAGTTGCGAAACACATTGGAAATGGGTGAGGTTGCATGGCTGAAGCGATGCACGAAAAATGTTTCGAGAATTCGTTTGGCATAATGGAAGCACCAATAGTACAAGGCATAAGTCTGCACAGGGCGGATGACTCGTTCACCTTTGTACCCGAAATACTGGTAGACATTGATATAGTAGAAGAGTGGATATAGAACCAAAGGTCCCAAATACTCAAAGAAAAAGAGTGTCCGGTAAGAAACTTGTGGGCCTAAGTCCTTGAATACTACAGTCAAGGTTCTTGAATTTCCATCTGTGTAGTCTTTCAGACTCTTCTTGTAATTAAGGACAACAGGCCTTTCCTTAGATCCTGGTTGGACAGGAAGTGTCAAGCGCTGCCTTGACAGGTCCTTCTTGGCTGTTGAAGTGAAACATACAAATCAATTTTAATGATCTATAAAATTCAATGCTACCTAGACATAGACTTACAGACAAGCATTTTATCGTTCCAAGTGCAATGGATTGAATTAATGTTATCTATCACCAATAGTTCTTTTAGTTCACCTCCCAATAAGAATCAGGTTAACTTCCATAAGCTGTAATTTTACATTCTAAGGGCTTCTTTGCAATTTCATTCCTGTTTTCATTTCCTGTTTTCCTGTTTTTAGGATTTTGTGAATGAAATACTGAAAACAAGAAAAAGAATATTATTGTTTTCACTATTTCTTTCACAAAATCCGGAAAACGGGAAACATAGGGAATGGAAATAAGAAATGAAACCACAAACCAAGCAGACCCTAAATTTTAAGTTAAATAACCTAGAGAACTAGATTTACGTAAGAAACTATTGAAAACAGCTTTCTGGTCTAATAATGGAAGTAAAACTTTCTAGTTACCAAAGGTTCAATGGAACTTCAACAACTGAATCTATTTGAGCAGTTTACAAAATGAAAGAACAACCCAGCAACTTACTCAGTTATCATGCTGCTATATAGTCATTAAAAATAACAAATATCTTATCAAACACTAGATAGTAAGAATAGCATATTTGAATAAACTTGAGGCCATAATGGAGAAGATGATCAATTATCACCACACAGTATATAGTAATCTACTAGACATTTCTTTAAATCTAGCCATCGCATAAACAACTATAACCATACGTAGAAATATCTCAGCACCATCTTGGATTAAGCCTGATAATAATGGGACTTTGAATCACTTTACTTCTCTAAGATGTTACTAGAAAAATTAATTTTACACATAAGAATAGTAGAGAAAAAGAAAACGCTGACTTACTTCGCCTATGAATTTCACGTTGAAGATCTGCTACAGTAGCCTGTGTCAAAGAAACAATGGGGTAAACCATAAATTATTACTCTTGAAAACAAAGCTCCTGGTTAAAAACCTACACAAAAGGGGGAAAGAAGTTTTGGATTATATAAACAAAATCCAACTTGGGGAATTCAAACTGAGAAATCAAAACTCCCATTTCAATAACAACATTACATTACAAATTTTGACACAAAAAAAGAGTAAGAAATTGAGAAAAAAGGAGACATACAGAATCACTGAGCTCAATGCCACCTTTAACTATTTCTCGTCCACTCCGAGTAACCAAAGTGACCTTCATCCTTAAAACCTAGACAGACCCATTTCACCAAGCAGTGTCAGCAACAAAATTGAAGGATTATATGCAAGATCCAATAAAAAAACGAGATTCACACCAGACTCCATGGATATAAATATCAGCAGCCAAGAATACAATTATGATTTTCAAGTAAAAGCTATCGAATTTCCCAATCATATTAAACTGTGGCGAAATAAATCAAAATCTCCGAAGCAGGAAATGGAACAAGTTCCAAGCTTTTTTATTTTCAGAAAATAATTAGTGGGGTTGAAGAAAAATAGCAAAAAGATTCAAACTTCAACGAAGAGAAACTGATTCGATTATTACAAAGGAGAAGAGACTTACCTGGATTTTTTTTTGGGGGGGGGGGGG
>QANU01010637.1:139407-338022 GCA_003254905.1 Nissolia schottii
TTTTTTTAGTAGTATATGTCTTTTGTAGTTTAATTAATATTCTTTATAAAAGATTATGTTACTCTTGTAATAATATGATTTATTTTAAAATATATATTATAAAACATCTCTTTAATTTAGTGTTATATATAAAATTTTATGACTTTACTATGTGTTAATATGCAAATATTAATATGTTATTTAAATATCATGTCAACCTAATTTGACCTAGTCGTTAGTTGAGTCATTATAGAGTAGAGTCTAAATTCAACGAAATAACCTAGTCATAAAATAAGGCTAAATATGTGTTTGTTCAACCTAGGGCTATCAAACGGGTCAGCCCAACCTGTTTAGGTTGGGTCTAAACAAGTTTTTACTATTTGCGGATCTCATTTTATACGTTTAGTTTGTCTATTTAATATAGGTAAATGGGTTAATTTGCGTGTCATACCTATTTTAACACTAAACAAACTAATTTAGCCTGTGGGTTAAACGGGTTAGGCTAAACGGATTTTTTTTATTCGCGAGTTAAATTTTATACGTTTGGTTCGTTCATTATTTAATTGAGTAAACGGGTCGAGTTGGTGGATCGGACTCATTTTATCATTTTAACAACCCTAATTCATCATGACCAACCTCGACTCATGAACGTTCCTAACGAGAGACAAGAAATGCTATTTAACAGATTTAAATTATCTAAGATAATATTAATAAAATGAGAGAGATGAACTGCTAAATTATTCAGTAAAATTCACCAACAATGTAATTTATTAATTTATGGGTATACATTCCATTATTTTTTATACTTAAATAAATGTCACTTTTATTGCAATTTAACATCCCCCAATTCTTTACAGCCGATACGACATTTGATGGATAAGGGAAAGCTCAAATTAGTTATAAGAAATATGTAGAACATTAAATTACTTTTAAAGATTTTTTATATTAATTTGATAATTTATGATATAAAACATTTATCAATTTTAGGATTAAATTGATATATATATATTATATTAATATTAGAAGACTTGATTGATATTAGTTCAAATATTGGGACATAAAATTGATGTTCAAAATCTTAGTATTACATATATTTTGAGTGAACTAATTTAAGTGTTTGGTATTTATTTATGAGGGGTCAAATCAAATTAGGGTGTTGCATGAGCAATAGGCCATGGCCAATGTGAGGCGCCAAACTAGTTGGAAAATTAATTGGTAATGAATGCAGTTATTAGCAGCTAACTTGTAACTACTACCCACCTTGTACCACTCTCTCTGTTTCAAAGTTGGACTTGATTATTGACGTTGGGCTTTTCTGCCTTGTAACATGCCTTATTGCAAATGCCTAATCGTAAGGCTCAATTTTGGAAGCGACCATGCCACTTTTGACTTGAGGCTAGTAATTGCTGGCTCATACCTGAGTCTAGAATTGATTAATATCATGCATGCTTCTTTTGAGCACGATGAAAACAACTACGACATAATGAGAAGAAAAGCAGACAAAAAAAATTAAAAATAAAAATAAATCGCAGTTACAAAAACTGAATGCTCAAAAAGTTCAATTTGGCTTGGGAGTTTCTTAGCATAAGATTGTACTGTAATATGAACCCGTGCGATGTGCGACGTGTTTAAATATAGTTGATATAAAATTTTGTATCAATCAAAAAATATAAAATTCTATATTACGTGCGACCAAAACTATAGGTTCATTTTAAAATAAATAAATAGTTATATTAAAAATGATATTATAACAGAGTAAGATTGAATGTAAAATGACAACATTTGAGATTTTGTTAGGATTAGTAAACATAACTAATTTTCATTTATTAAAGTTATTATCCATCCTTTAACCTTTTAAAAGGTTAAGACTGTTCATAAAAAGAGTTGTAACATGAATATACAGGAGCTATGTTCTCATCTTGTAATACCATCTCAACAGTATACATCTCATTAGATCTGATCATAGATAAGATGAATTTATTTTGTGTCAGTTGGAGTTATGAAACTTTATTTGCAAAACACTACACAATTTGAATATAAAGTATGTTAATTTAATAAAAAAATATGCCTTAAAAAATTAAGATATAATTATTGGCTATTAAAATAATATTAACTCAAAACAATTAAATTATTGAGGGACTACATTATATAATACTAATAGTTTTTTTATGTTGTCTTTAATCATTTATATTTTCTTTAGTTATAAAATTAAAAGATATGATTACAATTTTATAGTGTAATAAAAGATAAATAACTAATATTTATAAAAAATAATAATGAAGTACTATTTCATTTTTGAGAGTTATGGTTTTTGATTTAAGATTATTTTTCAATAAATGTTTACAAAATATATCAATCAATATTGTTACTTTTCTATCTCAAACACCTTACACTTGCGGTCTTTAAATATCTAAATATAAATTGATTTTTACATCATTGATTATATAAAGAATTGATTATTCAAATAAGTTTAATTTTAAAACTATTTCAAAACACATTAAAGACTAGTTACCCAACACACATGCAAAATTATAATGATACAATTTTTAGCGTTTGTATCAAAGTTGTTCCTTAAAAAAAAATTACTTCAGTTTATGCATCTTTAGAATTTTATTTTTGTTGTAGTACCTTGAGAGTTTGTAGAGGATCATGTTGGCTTACACATTAGAGTTCATTAGTTTTAGTTATAAGGATAATGATTACAATTTGTTAAAATTTAAATTTATTTATTAGAATTTAAATTTTTTTGTTTTATTTTTTAAAAGTTTAAATTTATTTTTATTTTATTCTTATTTAAGTAAGTTATTTTATAATCGATTTATCTACTTAAATATTTTTGATCTAACTCACACTTGAATTCAATTAACAGACATACTATTAAATAATTCCTAACATGCACTTAACATGAACATGTAACAGAAGTTTATTAACCATACGTATGCTTATTAGATCCTCTAAAGGATGACATCATTGCATCAACACAATCTCACAAATGGTATCTTATAAATTCAAACTCGTTATTTCTAAAACAACTTCTGAGAGTGAACTTTGCTCGATCCAAATCTGTAACATTGAGACGGTGATTTCTCACCTATATCAGAGAGTAAGTCTTCCATAATATTTAATTTATCAATATTTTATAATATTTATAATTAAATTCATCAATTTTTATTATCAGCCGCAAACAGTCTTATTCTAATATTATTGCACATGTCGCACGTACTCTAACTGTTTGACAAAATGACACTTTCAACTGTTTGTGTTAGCACCACACACACACCCCATTATCTTCCACCAACATCTTTGCATTGAATCTTTGCTCTGCTGCTAGTGGCAACCCAATGATGGGAACCCCATGGCTGAGGCTCTCGAACAGAGAGTTCCACCCACAATGGCTTAGAAATGCTCCTGTTGATCTGTGGGACAGGATCTCCAATTGGGGTCCCCATTTGTGCACCAACAAACCCCTTTTGGTATCCCTCGTTCTCTTTTCAAACCCTTTTGGCAACCATTCATGTCAAAACCAAGGGGTGGCCTTATGGCCCAAATAAAGAGTTTTCCACTTTGTTCCAACCCCTCAGCCAATGCCATCATCTGGGAAGCACCGATTGTGTTCTGTGATCCAAAAGAGATGTAAAGAACAGAACTTTGATCCTTCAAGTTGAGCCACTCAATGCATGCTTCAAGATCTATGCCAGTTTCTTTCCCTGCATGTTGTTTTGAGGAACCCTTGAGTGCAACAGGTTGCAGAAGAGGACCAACACTCCAAATTAGACAGGAAGCTGAAGATGTTCCCTCAGAAGTTGCAAGCCCAAAGGCTCTACCTCCTCAATAGTGTTGCGAATCCACCCACCAGACTTCATGGAAAGTGAAATTTGGGGAACAAAGAATATTGACCAATCATCACTGCCATCAGCATGTTTTATATCTGAATTCAACTGATTGCGGTGGAATCTGTAGTTTTGAGGGAACCCCGAAGCCCAAAACTCATCTGAATCTGTTTTCCTATGTGGGAGATGTGACCACATAGAGATAATAGCCAAGGTACCATAGGCACCACAAGTGAAGATTATGTTCTTAGTGCACAACTCTTGGCAACTTTGGTAACCCAACCAAAGAACAAATCAGATCTTGTTGTGCTATCTGTGATATCAAGGAGCGAAGAGGGTCCTCAAGGCTTGTTGATGCATGGAACAATTTGACTATGCTTTCGAAGGGAAGCTTCTCTGAGTTCTCTAGGTCTGGTGGTAGACCGTGTTGGCCACAGTTGAAGGGTAACTCAGCAAGGTTGATATCACCGTCAGTGGAGGAAATGGCATATTTGAGGTATTGGATGTTGAGGTGAGTGATGGCTATGGTGATGGTGAGGCTTGTTCTTTGTTGGAGTTTCCTTGCTAGTGCCAAGAATGGGATGAGATGGCCATGTGCCATGAATGGTGCCATCACTATGTGCCCTTCCGTCGTTGCCATTGAAGTTAACTATGCTGCGTCTTTGGTGCAAGGGACTATTCTTTCTTATAAAAGGAATGTTCAGAAAGGGGAAGCAGCAATGTCTCCTAGTAGTACATGGGTGTTCTGGCAGTAGAAGAAACATATGATTTACCCTAATCGGTGCTTATTAAATATGTTCTTTTATGAGAATTTAGGTACTCATATAATCACAATTATTTTGGACAATCTTTAAATAATTACATTTACAAAAATGTGGAACTCATCATAATGGAGCCTATCATAGCTCTCATACCTTTATGAGTGTGATTGTTCAAAAGTTATTCAAAATGATTGTCTCATAATTGAATCAGAGCAAGAGGTTATACCTTTGATTTTTTAAGATTTTGTTTCTGAGTTAGGTTTGGAATGGAAATGAAAGGAAATGAAGAATCTGAGAGGTATCTTTTTGTTTGGGTGTTTTCATTTAAGTAGGAGTAGTGTTTAACAATTTTTTAAAACTCTTTAAAATGAATGAATGAAATGTGAGTCAAACAAAATATTTCATAAAAAATAATTTCACATAACAATATTTTTCTCCTTGATGTTTATTTTATTTTTCTGTGAACTTTCAACGGCACCTGTATGGTGTAGTCATATCTTGCTATGAAGAAAATTCAAAGAATAAAATCTTAAGGAACGTAAGGTTAATGCAGCATAAGTGACTCCTGTTCCCTTTATTTTTTTACTGAAAGCTTTAGTAGGTTCCAACAAGGTTCATCTCACAAAAGAGTTATGACATGTCCTAACCACTCACTAAAATAATTCTTACATTGAAAATAAAAAATCAAGCTCACATCCTTTTAGAATACGAGCTTATTCTTTATTAATTGTGTCAACCATCTTTTTAATTTTTCACGAACCAAATCAGAACCGAATTGGATCCCGTTTTAAATGGAGGAAACAGCCTCAAGGAATTAAATTTTACAGGCTGTATGTAAGATATGCACTTTCAAACCAAAATAAATGACTTGCCATAGATATGGGTCCATTAATTTCACCATGAGCTGGATCTGAAACTTAACGAGGAAGATGACAATTATGACCCCTGGTACAGGAGTAGTTCGCAGTGGACCTAGGGGGTGATGGATACATCTATGCTATTATTCTGGTAGAATTTGGCTGATTAGTGTAGGTACTAACTATTAGCAATACTCAGCTCTCATTAAATAATAATGGTGAGATTTGTTTGAGAGATAAGGCAACAAATCATAGTTGCGCGGATAAGGATGAGAATTCCAATAATTATGCCGCTATTAATGGAGAGCTGATTAAAGACAGCAAATCAATGCAATAATCAACCAGATTCTTGTAAAACAAGGAATATTGTAATTACCTATGTTTAGGGATTTGTCAATCATAATTTCAGCAGAGCCATTGACAAATCCCTAAACATAGGTAATTACAATATTCCTTATTTTACTAGGCTAAGAATTTGGTTGATTATTGCATTGATTTGCTGTCTTCAATCAGCTCTCTATTAATAGTGGCATGATTATTGGAATTCTCATCATTATCAGTGCAACTATGATTTGTTGCCTTATCTCTCCAACAAATCCCACCATTGCTATTTAATGAAGGCTGAGTATTGATTTGCTGTCTTCAATCAGCTCTCCATTAATAGTGGCATGATTATTGGAATTCTCATCCTTATCAGTGCAACTGTGATTTGTTGCCTTATCTCTCCAATAAATCCCACCATTGATATTTAATGAGGGCTGAGAATTGCTAATACTAACTCTTGTGTGGATGATGATGCATTTTTTAGTGTAGAAATTCTTGCATCTTTCTGTAGTACCGTAACAACTCATTTCTATTTACTAGCATTCGCTCGGTCCAATTTTATATGTTATATTTTTATCTAAAATTAGTTATTTTTTGATTAAATTAAGAAATTATTAATTATTGTATTTTTGACTATGTTCCTATTTATTATGAAGTTTCAACTATTGTATTAATTATATTGCAATTTTTCATCAGAGTAATTTAGTCTAAATACTTGATATTTTTTTATAGTATGTACAAATTAATTGCTTTCCTAATTTGTGTACATTTGTCAAAAGTGACAAATAAGAGTGGCCGAAAGGGGTATTATGTGGTGAACTTTAATAAAACCTCTCCCCTAATGATAGATAAACAGTGAGCCAACACGGTGTTACATAAATAATGAGTACAGATAACATAACTCACCAATTTCAGTGGTTACACTTATTTATGAGGGGGTTGATCAACAGAAATGTTTTTTGAACCACAAAATACAGTGTCACTGCATGCACCATAGTATTTTGTTTGTCCTAATAAAAGAGAGAGAGAAGACAAAAGTATACAAAGAGAGGGAAAAAGAAGAAGAAAAGTCACTCTCTCTTCTTCGGCTCTTCTTCACATCTCTTCTTCAATTCTCTTCATCAGCATTCTCCATCATTCCCTTATCTCTGATGTTCGCTCTCTCATGAAAATCTCGGCTTCATCACTTCTTTATCTTCATCCTCATTGAGCTTCATGTCGGTTTTGTGCTCCTCCTTCAACTCCATCACGGCCTCTGCCAGCTCTATTTATATCAAAGATAAGATATATTTGATTTTCGAACTTCCTTTATTCCTTCTCATCTCAAAGACATGGGTTATTAGATTTGTGGAAGACTAACTTAATCCAAAACAAATTTTAACTTAACAAGAAGTTACAAGTTGTGTTTAAGAAGGTTTGCAACTTAAGATATGAATTAGAAACTTGACTAATGATTGTAACTAACTTGACTAATGATTATAACTTAGTGTTGCACCTTAATTTGTAATTTAATTGACTAATGTTTGTAATAGCACCCTATAACTCATGATAATAGTTTGTAACGAGAGTAACAGAAGTTTGTGACGACATCAACGAAGGTTTGTAACATTTGTTCAATAGAGTTTGTTACTTTTATCGAGAATGTGTGCAAGTGGAGAGAGTCTGTCGTTAGAGGCCAGTTTATAATAAGAGCAAAAAAAGGTTGTAGACTTTGTTCAATAGAGTGCATTTTTTTTTATGAAAAAAGTACATTTTTTTATGGGAATTATGCAAGTGGAGCCAAAGAAAGAGAGAGTCTGTCATCGGTGGAGCAGAATAGAGGGAGAGTCTGTCATGAGTCAAGTGGTCCTCTCTCCCTTATGCTACTCTCGCATGTTTTTTCGTAAATGTACTTTTTGATTACTAATTTGATTGAATAAAATTATAAACTTATGTTGCTAGAGTTAAAAACTATTATCATGGGTTACAAATCTTAGTAGCCATGTCACACACTCTCTCTTTTGCTCCACGGCACATAAAAACGTATTTTTTCGTTACAAACTTGATTAAACAAAGGTTACAAACCTTTGTTCCATTAAGTTACAAATTGGCGAAAGAGAGATGTTTGGCTGATGAGATAGAATTTTATATTTATTATAGGACTCACACTCATTGAATTTATATATAGTTACACTACAATAACACTATAATTTATGACACTGTAATTTGCTGTCCAAATAACAAGACTGGTGAATCAATTGGCCTTGTTCCATGTGCGGTGTGAAACTAGTTGGATAATGGATTGGTAATGCATGCATATGCTAACTTGTACTCAACTACTACCTTTACATGTGTATCTATGTTTTTAGAAAAAAATTTATATGCTATTAAAGCATATTTAATGTTTTTAGAATACACATTAAATGTATTCTACGAGCATAACAAAATTTCTCATGCTTCGAAGTTTGATTTGATTATGGATATTGAGCTTTCTACCTTATAATTGTATAGATTTTGATTGGCTACGACTATGAGTGTCTGTACCTTACTACATAAACTAACTACGGAAAGCCAAAAAAAAAAGTGTATGTACCTTGATGAAAATGCCTATTTGGCCTCTCGTCAAACTAGAGATTGAGAAAAATATGTAAGGGTCAATTTAACCATAAGAGACAATGTTGCTTCACCTTACTCATTTTACGTAAGACATTAAGTTAACTCATACATCATCTACTTTTGTGTTATGGGTTATTATCTTCGTTTCAAGGAAGCTGCTGACATCAGGTTATGTCATCCGAGGTGCTTATTTGTTTGTACTTGTTTGGAACTTCGGATGAAGCCATAGAGCAATTCTGTAGGTCCTCTGGTGTAGTTTAGTTTTCCTTTTGCTGAATTTGCTGCAATTAGGTGCTTTGTATCTTTTTTATGCTAGGTGTAGGTGTTCTAGGTGACTAGTGAATCTTGGGTCAAGTAACTTCGATTACCTCCTCAATCTTTGGGCATGGGAGATGGACTATCTTAAAAAAGATTTATCATTGGACGAGATATCATCAGAGTTTACAACTCATTCAAATATAATTTAATTATGGATGAAATGTGAGTCGTCGTGATATCTCACATTAAATGAGTATAATTAACATTTCTCTTGTGCGTTTTCATTTTTGTACATTTCTTTTCCCTTTTGTACATTTCCTTTTATAAGAGAGTAGAGACATTGCACCAAAGACAACATTAACACTATAATGGAAAAGAAAGAAGGGCACATAGTGATGGCACAATTCATGGCACATGGCCATGGGATCCCATTCTTGGCACTATCAAGGCAACTCCAACAAAGAACAAGCCTAACCATCACCATAGTCACCACTCCCCTCAACGTCCAATACCTCAAATCAGCCATTTCCACCACTGATAATGATATCCACCTGGCTGGGTGACCCTTCAATCCTACCAAACATAGAGAACACAGAGAAGCTTCCCCTCACAGGCATCATCAAATTGTTCCATGCATCTACAAGCCTTGAGGACCCTCTTCGCTCCTTGATATCACAGATCACACAAGAAGATCTGATTTGTTCTTTGGTCGGGTTACCAAAGTTGCCAAGAGTTGTGGCACTAAGAACATAACCTTCAACTTCCTGTTTGGAGTGTCGGTCCTCTTCTGCAACCGGTTGCTTGCACTCAAGGGCTCCTCAAAACAACATGTAGGGAAAGAACCTGCAGGCATAGATCGTGGAGCATGCATTGAGTGGCTCAACTTGAAGGATCAAAATTCTGTTCTTTACATCTCTTTTGGATCACAGAACACAATCAGTGCTTCCCAAATGATGGCATTGGCTGAGGGGTTGGAACAAAGTGGAAAATCCTTTGTTTGGGTCATAAGGACACCCCTTGGTTTTGACATGAATGGTTGCCAAAAGGGTTTGAAAAGAGAATGAGGGATACAGAAAGGGGTTTGTTGGTGCACAAATGGGGACCCCAATTGGAGATTCTGTCTCACAGATCAACAGGAGCATTTCTAAGCCATTGTGGTTGGAACTCTGTGTTGGAGAGCCTCAGCCATGGAGATCGCATCATTGGGTTACCTATAATCGATCGCAAACAACTTTCAACAATAAAAATAAAATCGTGAACACATCGTCATCCCAAATGCCTTAGAGACTAGTCTCGAGGTTACACATTCTTGGTGGTTATCTTAAAAATAATGTAAGATTTTGAATTTGAAGGGTGCAATTAGTGAGACTTTGGGCTAACAGCAGCGTTGAGTAGGTGCACGACAGAGAGGACAGAGAGGTCTATGGATTGGAGAAGATGAGTTGCTGCTGTTTTTTCATTTTTTATTTTCAATAAAAATAATTTAAATTATATATTTAATACAATTGATGATGTGGATAAATTTTAGCTTTGGTCTGTTTTTAACATCAATAAATGGTTGAAATTGACTCAACAGTTCCCTCTGTGGATTTGAGGCAACTGCAGAGGATCTACATCCACACTATAAAGGTATCTAATAAGTATGTGCATGGCTAATAAATTACGTTACATGGTGATGTTGAGTGCAATTTTAGCAATTATTTGCTTTATTTTTGCCTGTACTTTGTGTTCACAAGTAATTAAATCGGATCGAGTTACCTCGAATAACAAAAGGACTAAAGTGCACATTAAATAATTTAGGAACCGATTTATATGTTGTTAAAAATCAGAGATTAGAAAGCACATGACCTGAAAACAGTTAGAAAAAAATTTGCATTGAAATTTATTATTTCCAACTGGAAATAAGCTAGTTTAGTTTCAACTTATCACCCAACTGCCATCCATGGGACACCACTAAGGCTTATTCAAGGTAGTGCCATTGTTGCACCAGAGAAATGGTTCAAAAACAACGTTCTATATAACATAAAATTTATACCTTTGGCCCCACTAATGAATTTTGCACCCCTTATTGAAACATTTGAAGGAAGAAAGGGCCTCAATAGCATTTTATTCTCTTTTTGGTCTACATGGCAAAGGCATTTTTTTTTTTGTACAAAAACGAAAAAACAGATGAATACATCTGAGATTCATCATTAATAAAGATCCCAACCTATACTTTGTTCAGACTGCATTGGCTGGGGCTGCTCCGGCTGCCTGGTGGTATATAAGCAATTTTGAACGATACATGTTAACCTGAAATCAGAGACAAATCATGATCTGCCTCAGCAAACGATGGCACCATTCTACAAGATTGAATGCATAAATTTATAAAGTCAAAAAAAAGAAAAATTGACCGAACCTTATCCGCCAATATGTATCATAGGCCTATTTGCTGTCTTGGCCAAGTCAAACATACCAGCATGTGCGGCTTTCTTCTTCTTCACCTAGACCAAAGAAAAGGCGACACTTAAAAACACAATAGTCTCAGACTCCCATTGAATTAGCTTAAACAAGGTTAGCTATACAATTTCAACGAGTATGACCGACTATTTTTGCCACTCAGCAACATAAAAAGCAATAACAGATTGGGTAGGGCAGAACTTGACTGACTACACTAAAATTGGAATCAAATGAAATTTAATTAGCAGATCGTCATACTGAACTGGATAATAAATCCTGACATATAAGTCAATAAAGTATCATAGTGAAATTCTGAATCTTAACAATAATACCCAAAACTGCATACCGCTGCCCCTATTATCTCCCTAAGCACGTGATCCTCCGCACCGCATCGCAAGGGATCCCTTAAGCTAACCTGCAACAGGACAAGCCAATATTAGAATATCACAAGTATGTTTGCTGAAGTTACACATGAAAGATGCTACATGCTATATCTATACTAACAGATAAAAAGAGTAGCAAAAAAAAAAAAACTAACTTTTGGTCTCTAATTTATACTAACATGTTTGTCCTTAGTCTTATTTTTTATTCATTCACCAAACTCAAAATATAGTTACTCCTTACCTAACAGTTTCTCTAACCAAAAAGTAGGCTACTCATTACCGCTTAACAAAATATTCATACCATGTAACTCGATGTCACCTAACATCATGCATAATTCAAAATTCCTTCGAAAGAACTCATTATATATTATACCAAATGATTATCCACAATTTAGCAAAACAAATGTCACTTAATCTTACAAATAGATAATCTACAGTTAAAGATTGCAAATAGTAAAGACATAACCAAAAATTTTCAAGTTGTGGCATAAAAATGAGAATTAGTTCATCTTCATGCAGCACAAGGGAGGGACTAAACCAGCTCTCGTTTATGTGAACTTGATTTTATCTAATCTCATATTTAATTTCCAAGTGTTGAGTCAAAATCCTGCATCTAATAGTGCCACGTTATTGACAGCTTTAAAGACCAAATTCTAATTTGCAAAGATTTTCCCATTTACTAGCAAAATTCAAGATTTAGTTGATGAATCCAATTTCTGCAGGGTACTTCAGACTTTGAAACTTGAAAATGAATGTCTGAATGTTATGTTACAGTCTATTAGGAATCTTTAATATAGATTCCCTTTCCCCAAACTTGAGAATATTCATATCAAGAATTCAGGACTGACAGTAGAAGTCACTGTTCAATGTTATAATCGGGCACTGCCTATTCTTTCTCTCTTTATTCTGTAAAAGCCATTGATCACTTGTAGAAACAACTGCCAGAACCAAACCCCGCAATGGCAACAAGTAACTCTATCAATCTTCGATGCACTTTTTAAACTCTTAGAATGCTAAAAGTTCACAATAACATTAGTCGTAATTTTACCAAACCATAAAGCATTTATTTCTGGGCTTTAAATATCGATTTAGTAAAAGCCCTTTGCTCACATTATCAAATCATCCAATTCAATCCCCAATTGGCTTTGGAATAAAATCATCAATTGTCACCTTGCTGATTCACCACAAACATTAAGTACTCCACATATATCTAACATCACAGATACTCTTAAAATGCCATCAACAAATCTTGGCGACATGCAGAACATACTGAATTTTGGCAGCAGATTATAACTTACCTCTGAAGGACCAAACAAACAGACTTTGAAGTTTCCATCAGCTAGTAGTCGCAATCTATTGCAACCAGCACAAAAATGTTCCGTCAACGATGTGATAAATGAAACTCTACCTTCATGTCCATCTATTGTGAAATTCTTCGCTGTATCTGTTGGGTGATCCTGAAGTCTTTTTAAGCTTGGAAACCGTTTCAACTGTTTAATAATGATGGTTATAGAAGGTCTCAACTATAATAGAACACAAAAACTCTATCAGTGAGTCTCTTGTCAGAATTCTACCTTACCACGGTATCCATCATTTCTGCGTAGGGTACAAGCTTCTTCACATTCCAAACATTTCCATCAAAAGGCATGAACTCTATAAATCGAACATTGATTGGCTTTTCCCGTGTCAGCTCAACAAAGTCACAGATTTCATCATGATTGAATCCACGCATTACAACACAATTGACCTGAAATGCAACATCAGCATACAAGGCACCTTAAAATGCATCCATTGGAGACATTTGAAATTTACCAGAGGTTATAAAGCTTCTTATACCAGAATATGCCATGTACAAATTCATTTGAACAACTTTATAATTTGGCAAAAGGGGAGGTGACCAAAGAGAAAAGTGTCCAAAACATGAAGATACAAGACAAATAATACCTTAACTGGATTATATCCAAGGTCTACAGCAGCATTAATTGAATTCATTACTTTTTCATGCCCTTTGCGTCTTGTCATAAACTCAAACTTTGCTGGTACCAAAGTGTCTAAACTAATGTTCACAGAAGTAAGCCCACATTCTTTCAGCTTTGGGAGTTTTCTTGCTAGGGTAATACCATTGGTAGTCATGGTCAATGTCCTCAGTCCCTTCAAGTTTGACAACTCCGAACATATATCTTCAATATCCTTTCTTACAGTTGGCTCCCCACCAGTCAAACGTATCTTATCCACCCCAGAGCTTACAAATAGATTTGCCAGCCGCAGTACCTCTGCTGTTGTTAAAAGATGAGGGCTAGGGGTGAGCTCCACACCATCTGCTGGCATACAGTACTGACACCGTAAATTGCACCGCTCTGTTAAGGATATTCTCAAGTATGTGTGCACCCTTCCAAATGAATCTACTAACATATCAGATACAGAATTATCTTTTGGCTGATTTTCGGATGATGAAGCACAAGATGTTTCACAAGTTCTTGTGGCATATTCATTCAAGTTGCCACTGAGTGAAGCTTGACCATAAGTATTTCTTGCAGCACAATAGGCCCCCAACTTAGAATTCACCTGCTTTAAGGAAAATTTTCCATAAGCCAAAGTTTAACATATATACCAGCACCACAGCACAACCAGACCCCAGATTAATACACAGGGCACAAGATCTATCTACTGATTAACTAATATCCTTAGAAACAATCCAAGGAAGAAAAGGGAATAACTGTTCTCATACAGATACAAACAGTACCCTCGAGGGTTTTCACCTTTTCCCACTCTAATTTTCCATTGTCAACAATTTTTAGACGCAAACTCATACTTGTAAGAGGTCTTGAAATTTTCAAATTATTTGACCTTATGATAAACTTCTCCGCAACTGTTGTATTAAAAGGGTTAAAAACATAAAACCCAAAAGGGTACCGGAGGAATCCTCCATCAATCCTTCAAGTGAGAGGATCATAAAAACTCAAAATTAACATTACAACGACACAACCAACTGAAATTACAAGATTATTCTCAAATTCACAACAATTTGGCCAAATAACTTCACTTGGATCGGTGTTTAGCTGCATGAGAAGAGAGAGAGAGAGAGAGAAATTATACCAGGAAGGGATTTGATTGTTTGAAGCCAAAACGGCGATCAACGAATTTGGATAAGCAGCGCCTCATCGCTGATTTGAGCAACAAGCAGCCAATACAGAAAACAAGGGATCACTGGGACACACAAAATATCCAAAGGCACACAGATGGCACATACATATATAGAGAGAGAGATGAGAAAGGGAAGTGAGCGAATGAGTGTTATTTTTGCCATTTACGCGTTGGTTTCGACTTTCGAGTCAAGAGACGGCAAGTCACTGACTCAGACCCAAGTAACCTTCAAGGGCCGCACTGCCGCCTCCATCCATAATATACCGTAAAAATTAAAAGTCAATTAAATTAATTTTTAATTTTTTAAAAATTAATTTGATTATTTTTTAAAATGACAAATTTATTGATTTTTATAGAATTGGGAATGATTCACTCCATTATCTATCTATTTTCTTTTTATTATTACAGAGACGCTCCGATGGACATATTACAAAACGAGTAATGCACTATTTTTTTTTTTTTAACTTTTTGTCTTAATTATCTTGGCTTCATGTTCTTTAGGAGAATAGTTAGAAGATGAGTTAGAGGTACTTTTTGTCTTGTGAACAAAAGTTTAGGGATTGGGCCAAGGAAGACAGAGCAGCAGCAGAATGGACCACAATCAAGCTCGTGAAGCTTGAAAACCAAAATGGGGTAAAATAAAGAAGATTTAAAAAAAAAAAACCACACATACCAAACTTTTATATTTACATTTAATTTTAGGCGACTCCTTTACTTTGTGATGAACTAACTAGTTACGGTTAAACTAAACTTCGGTTGATTTTTGAATTAAGGATTGTTATCATTTGTTTTATTTATTTATTTTATAATTTGAGGACCTTTTTTTTTCGAAGTTTTGTTGTTCTATTTCAATTGTCTTAGGGAGTATATATAGATACGGTTGAACAAAATGCGTACTTGACTTGATTGGGTCATTTCTTTAAGCTTAGACTGATCTAATAATGTACTCACTAATAACTGGGTCAAATTGGGTTAACTCGATGTTTAGAAAATATATAAGGTTTGAACTGTGAATTAGTAAAGTCATAAGATTTTACATGTAGTAAGCTAATTTTAAGAGACACTTCATTCATTCCGTTTTAACTCTCCAAAACCAAACACTATACATACCAAGGTTAAATAGTAATAATTGGCAAAGTTATCCCTATATAAAAAAAATATTTTTTAATACAATTATGACTCTCTTTATATATATATTATACTAATAAATGTTCAACTACAATTAGGGATATAAATGGGAAAAATAAGTAATAATTACACCTAGATATTTGTAGATGGAAAGATATTTCAAAGCCTTAAAATGTAAAAAATTGACGATTAAAACGGAACGTATGGAGTATCTTGCAATACATATTTCAAAACAAATCATATTAATTCAAAAGTAACAAATTTTTTTAGAAAGAATACTAATTGAACTATAAATGTTTAACAATTTATCACTAATTTTTACAAAAATATAAAATTTAAAGAACTACATGGCTTCGATCAGGTTGGCCCAACTTGAAGCATTCCTCGAACCTAGCCCAAAAGGTCTAGGTCAAATTTAATGATTTGAATTCGACTAAAAAAGCTTTGATTCGAGGCCAACCATTGAGTCGAACCGGGTCACGAGCATTCCTAGGTTATCTTTTGGCAACTTCATTTGTATTAGATTTGGATAAAATAGTAAATTTGTTAATGATATATTAATAACCTATGAGTATCTATTCATCTATGCAAAGTAGTAAAATACAGATATCCGTGCCGGAATAAAGTGAATTTTCATCAATGGTGTGGGAGACTATTCTCTGCTCCCACTCTATCTTATTATCATTCTTAATTGTGCGTTAGAATTAATTATTTTTTAAATACATTTTTAAAATTTATATTATTACAATAAACTACAAAATTGGGGTTTCTTCACCTTCTGGTGCTGGTAATGGGGTCAACAACACCGGTGGCGGATGGCACTATGTCATGCTGTGATGCCAAGAAGCTTATTGTAGATTCCTTGAATAACTTCACCGGGTTAAGAATGCTACATAAACTAATGAGACCTAATTAGTACTATTCATGAGAAGTATCATGTTGATTTGCATAGACAAGCTTTAAAGTTATCAGCATGGTTATCAAATTAGGAGTTGAATCGTGGATCAGAAAGTTTACTTTTTAAATTGTGAATTAAATTGTATCATGAATCATAAGGTTTATGATCAATAATTAGGTGTATCATTTGTGGTCAATAATTAAAAGATTCATAGTCATCTACTATCCAGTATCATTATTAGCATGTTGAATCATATTGAATATTAAGATTTTGATAACTATGACTATCTGTGTTCAAGAATGAGTTTATTTGAGTTACGTAAGACATGTAATGTATAACAGGTTGGTCACTTTCAATTAAGGGTTTTTTTTTTTTTTTCCTTCTTGGATACTTAGATACTGACGTAAAAGCTCTCGCACAATCCAAATGGCATTTATTCAATTCTATATGATCGTGAAGTTTTGACCCTCGTTAAAGAAGGTAAGTTAGAAAATTCAGCAATTTTACCAAAAATGATACATTAACTGTTTAGAAACATCAGCCACATTTTTTTGGGGTGAGCCTAATCCCCTCGCACTAAGACTTTTAAATCCATTTTTGGTTAGGAATTTAACTCTTGAATAGATATTTAAAGAAGGATTTAATATGTTTTTAATCTATGTAAAATTAAAAATTTTATATTTGGTTTTTAAAAAAAAATTCGTTAGAAATTAGTCTTTCAAAAAAAATTTGGTAGATTTTAGATGTTAAATGTTGATGTGACCGTTAAATGTGCCACGTGTCGCCACATATGACGCGTCACATTAAGCTTTCACGAAACACAAAATTTTTAATTTTACAAGAATTAAAAACATATTTAACCCTTTAAAAAATTTAGGCAAGATCCAACTATACATTGTGTTAAACATCAAACCACATTTACAAGTAACATCATCATCCAACTTCAAATTGTTCTTTTTAATTCTCCTAAAGCATGTATTGTTAATTAGCTTGATCATGAAAATTAAAAATCAAGAAAGAAAAGATGGGGGTACTAAGCATAGATTAAAGGCTTGACTATGATTATTAATCTCTCGAATTAACTCGTAAACTCGTACGAGTTTACAATTTTAATACACAAAACGAGATAATACTTATGTAAACTCTTTTTTGGTAAACTCGCACGAGTTTAAGTAAATTTTCGATTCAACTAACGAGTTTGCGAGTTAAAATCTACCTACAAGTTTACGAATTTATCTCAAAATTTACAAATTTTGTAATTTTGTTAGATACTAACCCAACTTTGTTATGTTAAACAATATCTATTGAGTTCATTAACCTAATTTCATATATTTATCATAATTAAGCTATGTTTTATCGAACTATAAAATAATACACATATAGAATAAAGTATGACATAACAATTAGGTGTCATGAATAAATGTGTATTTTATAATTTTTTCATTAATTTAATTTAAAATTAATATTATTTAATTTCAATTATAAATATAATATTTAATTATGTTTAATTCTTAATTATATTATTTATAACATATTATTTTACTTAGATAAATTTGTAAGAATTTACCATTTGAATTTGTTAAGATTTTATGAATTTGCTTTAATTCTCGAGTTTAATGCTGGACTAAAAAGGTGATCAAGCGGAAAGGCAAAAAAACTTGTATCATCACATGTCCTGCCACAGGAAAGAAAGAGGTGGCATCCACTATTCCCACACCGTCTTTAATTTTCTCCTATACATGTGTAACATATAAGAGGAAACCATTTTAGGCTTTATAACTCCTCATTTTAATTTTTTATGCATTTATCAATTTCTTCCTTTTTTTATGGGAAGCATTTATCAATTTCTTAATACTAATAAATTCTGAAAAATTAATAAACGTGTTCATATTTTTATTATGATTGTTGAGAGCTTTCGTATATAAAGTATATAATCTTTATAATATATTGAGCAGCTAGGTATTTTAGTAGAGTTTTTTTTTCACCTATAATTTTTAAGATAATATCAAAATCTTACAATGATATGTATTAAAAAAAATCTTGCATGTATGTGGCAGTAACCATAAATTTATCTCCAGACAAGTTTGTGTGATTTTCTATTCTTTTCTATACACATGATGCAATATATCAAGTTCATTATGATAACTATAAATTTATATTATGCTATCTAGTACTATTTCCTTTAAAAAGGAAAAAAATGGAAATTATGATATCTAGTATTAAGTTATCTAGTACTTTATTTATATTATGCTACATCTAGTATTATGTCATTATATCTTAATATTTTATTCTTAGCATGGTTTGCATGAATGTTTAAATTTTAATATTTTACTCTTAGCATGGTTGTTAAATTTTAATATTTATTTCTTAAACAACCTCTACATAGGTCATGGGTTGGGCCAAATGTTGAGCACCAAGTGAATGAGTGTGTGATAGAAACATAATCGTGAGAAATACTGTCTGTGATACTTTTGAGCTGAGAACAAAGAGCTAGTTAATTTCAAAGGAGTTGTGAGGTAATGACGTAAGAGTTTCAATGACTTTAGGTGAGTGATGGTTCCTCACTGCATATTTTAACGGTCATTAATAATTATTTTCATGAATGATATTTTATTATGAGCAAGTTTACAATATATCTTTGTGAGAATATTATCAAAAGACATTTTAGAATGTTCAAGGAAGATCAGTTTTAGAAATATTTTATGAAAAATATTTATGAACTCATGAAACATTTTTATTTATGCGTGATCCCTTTGATAGTAAGTAAAACATTGCATGTATTGCATGACAAGTATTATGATTTTTGGAGATTATTATCATGATGATAAAATGAATGTATAAGTTTTGATTATGAATATCTAGATTAGAATTGTACGTCGACAACAATCTATGTTGACCTTGGTACCTTGTAGGCATACCAGGACGCCCGGACATATAGCACACCATGAGGCTTGGGTAGATAGAATACCATGAGACTCAGGGCAGTTAAATTTTAAGCATACTATAAGGCTTGGGTAGAAACCTAAGAGAAATATCTCTCCAGATATTTAGAAGTTTGAAAATTATTATTATTAGTATTAGTATTGTTGTTGTTGCTGCTATTGTTGCTGTTGTTTTTGTTGTTGTTATTATTATTAACATTTATTGTATTGTGAATTTCATGTTTGTTTATGCCCCACGTAAGCCGTGAGGTTTTGTCAGTCATTGAGTTTGATGACTCACCCCTCATCGTCCATTTTTTTTTTCAGATAGTTAGATTGATTTGAAGTAAGACTCCACAGTTCAGTTCAACTATTAGTGGTGAGCTTCATTTTGTAGTAGAGTTATTTTCTATTTCATTTATGTTTAGAGTGCTCTAGAGTCACACAAACAGGAAAATGTTATTTTCATATATTGTTATGCGTATATTTTGTTCTAGTTTTACCTTTTAAATTTGTAAGGGATTTATTTTTGAAATGGTTTTAATTAAGTCATTTCATTGTTTTATTAAATAATCTCGTTTTCACATAAATTAAGATCAGAGGCTTGCATGGGGATATTATCCCTTGTGCACCCGTTATGGCTTTTTGGGTCGTGACATAAATAATCTTATCTTATTATATCAATATTAAACCTTCTCTTTAATGCCTCTCTTTACTCAGGTTCGCTCTAAACCTTCTCCATCCCTTCACTGGTCGTTCACCTGTGGTAAACCTCTAGCCGGTCTAGCATCCACGTCTCTCCTCTGATCCAAGATCATGATAGCAACATTGACCCTGAGTTGGTCATCATGGCTCTCAGTTTGAAAGCAATCGACACTTTGAACCACCGTCAACTGGTTTTGATTTGGGATCCCATCCCAGCTAACAATCAACCCTTCGTCACAAGATTGTGAAGGATCTGATCAGAATATGGGATCCAGGTTTGAATAATCATGCTGGATGTGAAACCCCAAAGATCATATTAAGTTCTCAGTTTAAACAGGGGTCCACTGGGACAAAGAGTAACAAGTCTAGACAAAAGAATTTGGCAAAAATTGCCCACAAGCTAGTCTCAATTGTTGATGCTGCAAAGAAGCACGCTCTAGATAACCAAAGTGATGGATGACCGTGAAAAGTGTTGGTTTGACCCAAATTTCTAATAGAATCTTGTAATTGGTATTTTACTATATTAGAGAGATTTGTGTTTTAATGTAATTATCATCAAAATATTTCTAGTTATTTGATTGGTATGGTAGAAAGATATGAGAAATTTGATTGGATGAAAATAAGAAATTATTAATTACTAAGATTGAGATTATAATTAGTTGATTGTCTTGTAAATTGTTGTGAGTCTATTAATACTTGTAAGAGAAAATGATCGAGGTATGAGAAGGGGGCAAAGATGTGAGGGTCAGAAGATCTAGATGCGGAGTCCCTTGTGTTGAAAGTCTTCCTGGCGTGGAGGTCAGACAGCGTGTTCCGCAAGCAACGGCGGTACAAGAGGTGTAGTGGAGGGTTTGCTACTTTGTCATCAAAAGTTGTCATGGCTGAAAATTTGTAACTTTGTCTGCAAAAGTTGTTGTGGAGGATGGTTTGCAACTTTAGTCGGGCAAAATTGTAGTATTGATGATTGTAATTTTGCTTCCAAATTTAATGGATTTGGTACCTTCTCATCTATGAATGTAAACAGCTGAGGCCTAACCATGTAAATTCTCTTGAGTTCCTTTGCTTTGATTTGTGTGCTTAAGGTATTTTTTCATAACAAAAAGAAGATTTGCGCTGATGAAAACACAATGTCAGGCAATGTTGGAGGTACTCCCTTAGCTAGGCCCCTAATAACTCCGACATCAACAAAAAATTAACTTTTTTCAACTAGGCTTACTTTTCATTTTTTACTTTATGTCTCTTCTTTATTACTGTCATATCTTTTATCGTCTCAACATATCTGAAACATATCTGAAAATTTTCTTTTTTTTATTACTATATTTCTTTATTAATGAATACAATACTCTAACTTTTGCCCAAAAAAAAAGTCACTGGTTCATGGGCAAAGTATCCGTAACGATCCTTGTCAATAAAGTCATAAGGCAAAAGTCATTATGAAAACGTCTTCTTAGGGAAAAAAATCTTTCTTTTATAATAGTGTTTTATGGGAATTTTGGTCTATAAAGACTTATGGACCGTTGACAATAAATACAAAATAAAATTTTTGAAAGAGAGGGGATTACAACGTAATTTCTCTATCAAGTGGATCCTTTCAGTGAGAATGCGAGTTTGGAAGAAGAGAGAAATTATCAATTATAGAAATAATTCTCTGAATAATTCTAGAAATTGTATAAATATAAGATCCTGAATTGATGAACAATGTCAAAGTATAAGAATTGAATAGAAAAGAACTTATCCTACGAAATTGAAAGGAAGAAAACAAGTAAATGAGAATTACTTAATCCTTCTTCTAGACTCGAAATGTCGCCGGGACTTGTATGAGTGTGTGAAAATTTTCAAGTAAGTGTTTTCTACTTCAGTCTGTCTTCCAGCGTCTTATTTATTGGCATCATGGTCTTTGTGCATGCTCGTCCTTGTGACAACTTTGCTAACCACTCCTAATTGTGTATGCACATACTTTGTTACCGCCATGCATTATCTGTTGGTTTTTTCACTATTACGCATTTTGAATAACTCCCCCACTTCAAATTTAATTCAAAGATAAGCATCAACAGTTATTTTTTCCTCACACCCTTTCAGTGGACGACAGAAAAATAACCTTTGTTACCAATTCTAGAAATCATCCAAGTTTCAAAGAGGGTCACTACTTTTAAGTTCACTTAAGCGACCCTATTTTTATGAACCTTGCATTATTTGTCCACTTTCATACCACTCTTTCTTGCTAGAGTATTGATCATAGTTCGTTCCTTACAGGGTCGCCTCTAACTAACCTTCTTTATCTAGTCGACACTTATGATTTGACATTATAAGGTTGCTTACATTCTTAGATTTAACCAATCCCTTTGTACGAATTCTCCATGTCAACTGTCACCCTTGGCTTACATTAACCTTTAAAGTTGTTTCTTTATTGAAAGATTGAACTATATTGCATTACATTAGTAGCAAAGTGAAGCTAGTAGTTAGAGGTTCAAATCTCATTGTCACCAATGTTCTAAAAAAATATTAGTAGCAAAGTTTGTATACTTATGTATATCACACACTAAATAAAAAAAAGTGGGAGAGATTTTGTGATGGTTATCTGATGCATGTGTTATTGGTAGTTTAAATCACCACTATTTGATTTTTTTGGGGGTCTCGGAATCTGCCAGCCAATGTTCGTGAGATCTTAATTTAAATCATAGAATCTTACAAGTTTGAAGAAGTTAGCCGATCTCAATATTACCACTTGGATCAAAAGATCCTACAATTTAAATTGTGTTACGATTTCATGTTTTACATTTTTATTTTGCTCATTCAATCTTAGGTGAGATCTCAATTTTAACAACCTTACTACCCACTATAATCTAAAGAGAAGTTTTTCATGGCGATTATCAGGAACCGGCGACATAACCGCGATTAAGTGAGTCATTTTTGGCAGTTTTTTTTAGTGGTTATAGTCGTTAGAAAATAATTATTTGATGGCAATTTGTATCGACAATAAATATTCAGTCCACATCGTTATTTTTGGAGGCTATAACTGCCACTAAATTCCAATTTAAACTACCACAAAACGAAAATATTTTTCTTTATTTTGTTCAAACCACAAAAATAATATTGACTAGTGAAGACGATTGGGAAAGGAATGAGTGAAGAGGTTGATTAAAAATATATAAAGGGAACACAAAAAAAATGTAGTAAAATACATCTAATAGAGAGAAATTGGAGTATCATGAGAACTTGTAGTAATTTTTTTTTTAATAGTGAAAAGTGGAATCATTCATAAAAGTTATACTAAAGAGTAAGTAATGAAAAATAAAATTGGATAAAAGAAAGGCAATCCCCTTTATTATATGTATGTACGTATATGTATGTATAGATAATTGATAATAGGTAAATTATTAAGTTGCAAAGGAGAACAAACAAACCCTATTAAATTTTTTTTTATTCGAGTCTTCAATAAATATTATTTTTATTCTTTAACATTAAATTGAACGGTTAAAAGATAACATAGCAGAGAAAAGTTAGTTGGTTGATCAAACATTGTCAAATAAAGTTTTAACCATTGTTAAATCGATCAAATATGACCATTGGTTTGAACTATTGATCGGTTTAACCACTATTTAAATCCGGTTCGGTCATGTTTAATCTGTTTGACCACAGTTAAAATTTAGTTTGGTCATGTTTGACCAAATTACAATAGAGTTCACGTCATTTATGTTCATCATGTCATCTTTTAACTATTTCAATTAATGTTAGAGACTAAAAAATAAGAAAACAAAATTTATCCATGACTAAATTTTTTTTAATAAAGTATAAAATCAAAATTAGCATTTTATTAAAAAAAACACAAAAACTCATTTAACTTTAAAAAAAAATAATCTTGAGGTCTTTCCTTTTTGAGTATTTAAGGGATAGATAGATGGAAATCAAATTCTTACCCTAACCACCGCTCTCACAAATATCGCAAGAATAGTGTTATATTAATATCAAATTTAGTATACACATTCAACCAGTCCTTGTATGAGCTCCATGATATTTGTGAAAGAGATAGTTAACTGATTACACCAAAATTAGTGTCAAAGTATAGTTTTCATATATTTGTTTGAGCTGCATGGACGTTTCCTTTAGATTTTATTCTTTGAATTTTTCATCATGGAATACGACTAGCATGACATGACAGACCATTCCCCCTTGCTTTTTAGAAACCGAAGGGATCGCATTCCGAAGCAGGTCCACACTCCGCTCACATTCTGCTCAGACAAAACAACTTGTGTGTACGTAAATTCTTGCTGGAGAAGATGAATACGTGGATTAAGGAAATTCACATGTTTGTTTCTTCTGCCGTTAAGGGGACAACAAGGAGACCATACCATGCGCTTTCAGCTGTCTTCCTTTCCATTTATGTCATTTCTACTTATGGCACTTGAAATTATTCATCTACCATAACCTAAAATTTCAATAAAATGTCTTATCATCTAAGAGAAATACATAATACATTTAATACATGTTCTAAAAACACGATAAAACATTCATTTTATATAGTGTCTAAAAAGTATATAAAAAATAATAAATATTATTACTCTTGAAACATACATTAAATATTTATCTTTGTTGCAGACCAAAAGTGAATCAGGACACCGTATTTCATACACAATGCACACAATATTATTCTTTTTCATTTTGTGCACCACACTTGCTCATAAGAGAGAGCAAAGTCTTTGTGCCACAGACAAGAAGCATCATCCTCTTGTAACCTTGATCTACAGTGGCAATGAAACAAGGGCACATAGTGATGGTACCATTCATGGCACACGGCCATCTCATCCCGTTCCTTGCACTAGCAAGGCAACTCCAACAAAGAACTCACTTCACCATCACCATAGCCACCACGCCCCTCAACATCCAATACCTCAAATCTGACATCACCTCCACCAACAGTGATCATCTCCACCTTGCTGAGTTACCCTTCAATTGCAGCCAGCATGGTCTACCACCAGACATAGAGAACACAGAAAAGCTTCCCCTCACAAGCATCATCAAACTCTTCCATGCATCAACAAGCCTTGAGGAACCTCTTCACTCCTTGATATCAAAGATCACACAACAAGAGGGTAACCCTCCACTCTGCATAATATCTGATGTGTTCCTTGGTTGGGTTACCAGAGTTGCAAGGAGTTGTGGCACCAAGAGCATAACCTTCACAACTTGTGGTGCCTATGGAACCTTGGCTTATATCTCTATATGGTGCCATCTCCCACATAGAAAAACAGATTCAGATGAGTTTTGGGTTCCGGGGTTCCCTGAAAACTACAGATTCCACAGGACTCAGCTGCATAGGAATATAAGACATGCTGATGGAAGTGATGCTTGGTCTAAATTCTTCCCTCCGCAGATTGTGCTTTCAATGGAGTCTGATGGGTGGATTTGCAACACTGTTGAGGAGTTAGAGCCTCTGGGGCTGCAACTTCTGAGGGAGTATCTTCATCTTCCTGTTTGGAGCGTTTGTCCTCTTCTTCCACAAGTTTCATCAAAGGGCTCTTCATCGAAGCAGCGTGCAGGGAAAGTTTCCGGCATAGCACTTGAAGCATGCATTGAGTGGCTGGATTTGAAGGATGAAAGTTCTGTTCTTTACATCTCTTTTGGATCACAGAACACAATCAGTGCTTCCCAAATGATGGCTCTGGCCGAGGGGCTGGAACAAAGTGGAAAGCCTTATATTTGGGTCATAAGGCCACCTTTCGGTTTTGACATGAATGGAGAGTTCAGGGATGAGTGGTTGCCAGAAGGGTTTGAAGAGAGGATGAGGGATAGCAAGAAGGGCTTGTTGGTGCATAAATGGGGACCCCAGTTGGAGATTCTGTCACACAGATCAACAGGGGCATTTCTGAGCCATTGTGGGTGGAACTCTGTGTTGGAGAGCCTCAGCAATGGGGTGCCCTTAATTGGGTGGCCACTGGCAGCAGAGCAAGCATACAATGCAAAGATGTTGGTGGAGGAAATTGGTGCGTGTGTGGAACTCACAAGAACAGTGGAAAGTGTCATTTCTAGAGAGGAGGTGAAGAAGGTGATAGAAACTGCTATGGACCAAGAAGGGAAGGGGAAGGAGATGAAGCTGAAGGCAAAAGAGATGGCAGTGCATATAAGGGAAGCAACAATAGAGCAAGGGGAAGAAAAAGTGTCTTCTCTTAGGGCATTGGATGATTTTGTATCAACAATTTTACCATCCAAGTCTGCATGAAATGTTAAATTTGGATTTGAACAATGATATGTGAAGGGTTATTTATATGAAATATAGTTCTCATAAACTGCTCTGTAATCTTTTAAATTGTGATATTGAAAGCGCGAATATCATTAATAATTAATAAAATATTTGAAATCAAATTAAATGAATATTGAACAAGTGAATATTAATCATTTAACGTCATTGTATTATTTTAAATAGAATTCCTAATTTGCGAGCTATATTCAGAATTGTATTATTTCGCTTTCTCTTTTTGCACCATAATACTTTCCTCCTAATATATAACTTCCATGACTTAATTGACCAGAACTTTCATTCCCCTGTGATGGTGGTTTGGCACTTAAGTGCCAAACAGCACCTTGTCCTCTAGCCTGGTATACTATGTCTTTAGTTTCATCTCTAAAATCCAAAAGGCTTCTTGGTAAAAGTAAAAGAAATATGCTGCCTACGATATGATACATGTAGAAATGTTAGACAACAAACTTACACAGGAAAAAAGAGACTAACCAAAATAAAAAAGAAACACTACATTTTCTAAGCCATTTGGGTATTCAGAGGTCACACTACATTGCTAGCAAGATGTCACATACCCACTTCGGCATAAAATAAAAAATTGATGCTTCACTTCCTTTGCCTTTTCATCAATATTGGCTCGGACTGCACATAGCCCTGCCAAAATTTAGCACATACATGAACATTAGTATGCAATAAGAAAACAGATAGTTCTCAAATTACAATGTAAATTGTTTGTAATGTACAACTACAGACCCTTAAATAAACTGATTAACAGGATTCTTAGTCTTCAGATTGAAAACTAATTAGCACTTTTTGTGAATTTGTAGGATGGTAATTGGTGACCACTTGGTTTGTTCGGGTGGCACTTTTATATTTAGATGTGAGAAGATAACTTACATCAGAAGAAAGTTGCTCACGGATATAGGTCATTGATCGCAGCATAGCACCCAGTGTGTCCTTGGACACCTGGAACTTAACGTCAGACTCGCCAGAAGTTGTCTCGGTATCCTGAAGCTGAAACAGTTTAGAGACTTTTAACAATCTAAATGCCGATATTAAGTACAGAGACTTTTATCAGAAAGTGGAATTTTCATACCATTATTACAACGAAACAAGAAGAAATATGTGCCCAAAACAAGGAAGAAGTGTGATATAATTTGTGACAAGTTTTTGGTTTTGTTCTTTCTTTATCTTTCCTTCCACTTCTATATAGGTCCTAACAATAAACAGCTCACATTATTTCCACAGATTTTATCAAACCAAAGAAAATGTCTAAATCCACATTGAACAAAATTATTACTCCATGTAGGTATTGGTGCATCAAAATACGGCTTCCAAGTTTGTCAATTACTGTTCAGTCTTGAGATACTTAAGAATGAAACTCACCGTTTCTCCCTCTATGGTTCTTTATATTTTAAACTGAATTTGGTGAAAACCAATCATAGGATATTTAGAGTCAAATTCATAAGTTATATGCCTTGCTATATATTATAAATGAGCTGCACTAATATCATCATGTCATGCTAGAAGTCTACATTCTCATCTGCATAATGTTTGATGCTTTTTCTAATAAGCCTATACGAATATACTCATCTTAATGAACTTCACAGTGACCAATATCACTGGTCACTACCCTATGCCATCAGCCAGTTACAAACGATTGACTAGTTGTGTTCCCTTTTCATATCTTGCACAATTGATTACAATTATCATCCTTAGTAGTGTTCCTCATCACAAATTCAAATCAACGAATAAATATCCCCCACCCCCCCCAAAAAAAAAAAAAGAGCCACTTAGTATGAAGAAAAGTGCTATATGGATTGTCTAAGAAGAAAGTAAGCAGCAGTGATCTCTGCTTTTCTACTGGCAGAACAATAAAGCAACAATGCTTTATGGACAGCACATGTTTAAGAGAGATAAGTGCAAAAAGCAGAATTGCATACCTTGAGATTTATTACAGCAACCTTATTAGCTGGTGTTGAAAGTTGTTCACTGATGCCAGCCATAGACCTCAACATTGGTTCCAAAGAAACTCTTGAGAGCTGAAACTTCACCTCAGATTCTGTTGGTGGAACCTTGCTATAATCTTGCAACTGCAATTGAAATATGTAAAGGACTTGCTTTCTTCACTAGTTGCTATTTGTTAAAATGTTGCAAGAGGTTAAAAGCAAAGTACTGTGCCACCATTAAGTGTTACACATACGATCAGTATGCAAAAAAAGGGCTTAGGTTAATTCAGTCCCAGAACTTCCCATATAAAGGACAGGTATCTCAGCCAACTTTAAACTAAACGACGAATACTACTGCCTGTGTTTCATTGTTGAGATTATTATGACCATACCTTCAAATTGATAACAGCTACTCTAGTTGAGTTTTTGCTCTCCATCACCCACGTCATTGATTTCATACAGGGAAGAATCGCCTACATGAAAGAGACCAAGGACCAATTTCAATGTCATCTGGTCCTTTTCCTATCCCAAGAAAATAGTAAACAAAAAATACAAAACTAAAGAGATTCTCTTTCATATACCATGTTTTCATCTGGACCCTCATCTCGCTGAAAAGACACTGGGGCCATTCGTGGCAAATTTAGATCAGCAAATGATTGAACAGGTGCCCCAACATCATTAAGATTAAATCTCCTTGTTATTTCATCTTGCTGCGGCCACAAAAGAGGGGTTGTATCTGATGTTGAAGTAGGGATTTTCTTGTCATCATAAGCAGTCCCACCAACCAGATTACTAGGTGGTGCAACTTTGGCAAAATTTTTCTTCACGACAGCAACCTTCTTTCCACTTTCTCTGAGAGCGCTCATTGCAGCATTATAAGTTTCCACATATATTGCCCCTTCCTCAGCATATCTGATAGCTTCCCGACATAGATTGCTATAGCGTGATGCCATAGTGTCCTGTCCATGTGATTCACTAGCTCGTTCATCCAATCCAACAATACTTTTTGCATTTCTTGTCCACCGTTTTAGGATGTAATGGGATGGTAACGTAAGTACATTAGTCACGGTGAAAACAGTTAGGACATGCCTACAAAGAATGCCTGAATACTCAAACATCTGGCAACTACATTTAGCTTTCAACTCAGAATGATTTAACGTGACAATATATGCCTTTTGGTCATCCTCGAATTTTGCAACCCTGAATATGCTATTTGCCCCTTCTTCTTCAATTCTGTTTGCAGTATACACAAAAGTTTCAACTAGTTCTTCTTGAAACTTCGAAAATATTTTTCGTGTGTAAAGATTAGCAGCCTGTTTCTCCATTGGTGAAGGTGTCTTCAAAACAGGTGTGGAGCAAATTGTCTCAGAATCTGATGCTATTTCCTTTTCAAACCACATCTCCATAGCTTGTTCATACTGCCTAAAGAACATTGGCAATGTTGTCTGCTGGTTGACAAAAACATCCATGAAAGAACCATCAAATCCATGATTAGGAGATATTGCAGCAAAAAATGAATCACGAAAATATGCTGGAACCCACTGAGCACGAGCATTGTACAATGACTGAAGCCAATCATTTTTTCTGAGTTCATATTTATCGATGATAGAATTCCAAGATGAATCAAACTCCTCAATTGTTTCCGTCAGGTTAATGCAGTTATAAAGTTCAACCTGAAAATTTGGATGCATGTGACATACATGAGCCAACTTATTCGGGCCTTCTCGCAAGACATGCCATTTATTTATACAGTGGCGTGCTTGAGGAAAAACTTGTGAAACTGCAGTCTGTATGGCACTACTTTGATCAGTAGTTATAGAGACAGGGTGGCGGTCATTCATTGCTGTCAGAAATGTCTTTAAGAGCCACACAAAAGAAGCTTCAGAATCATCCAAAAGGAGCGCACAACCAAACAAAATTGTCTGGCCATGATGGTTTACCCCGGTGAATGGAGCAAATGGCACTTTGTACTGATATACTCTGTACGTTGTGTCCAGATTAATTGCATCACCAAAATGACTGTAAGCTGTTCTTGATCTTGCATCAGCCCAAAACACATTAGACAAATGACTATCCTCATCAACTTGTATTGCATAAAAAAAACCTGGGTTCTCAGCTTGCATTTTCTTGAAATATTCCAACATGTTCTGAGCATCCCTCCCTAGTGTCCTCTTTTGAGTAGGGTGCTTAACAGTATAATTCATTGATACAGAATTTTTAACTTGGTGATTTGTTTTGGCAGCAACAGGAGGAATATTGCTAACCCCATGAACATTCTCAATGGAATTGCGATTCCCATCCATAGATACATACATGACACCACTTGGAACAAGGCCTACTCCTTGGTAAGTTTCAGGCATTGTTCTTCCAACGCTAGAAAAGTGCTTACGTGGCCGAAGACTATGCACCTCACCAGGACTCATCATGGAATGACTATGCTCCTTCACAAATTTTGTAACAGCCCACTTATTTTGACCCTTTTTCTCAATCCTGATCATTGCATTGCAACTTTCAGTAAGCCTTCTTTTCATACCTTCCCCGCCACATACAAATTCCCGATACATATTTGACCCATCAGCTTTAGAACGTCCATGTGGACCAGCTTTGGAGCTGAAACCCACACGTCTGGCATAATCATTATAGAAAGTCTTTGCAGCATCTTCAGAATCAAATTCCATACCGACATATGGCTCATAAGTTCCATCCTCAACATGAGATCCAGAGTTTTCAGGTTCACTAGGTTCAGCAGCTCCATCATCTGCAATAGCTTGATGGCCACTTCCTTCTCCCATGTTTACCACTTGAACTCCACAGCAAAAAAATTATTCCGCTAAATTACTGAGAACATATTTCATGAGAAAGTGTACACAGCAAGAACCAATGCTTTGAATCCTGTCAAATAGAAAGTAGGGTTGATTAAGTTGCCTATGCTCCAAGTAAATCCAAAATTAATAAATGCAGAACATGAAGATTAAGAAAATGATATTTGAACACTGCCCAAATTCTTCAACAAAATGCCACCTTTGCTTCCTCGCCACACGTGTTAAAGGCTAAAGCTAATGAAATGTAGCTTAACAAAGAAAAGAACCACAAAAAGTGCGCTTGTTCAGAATCTTCATTTTCAAAAAACTAAAAAAATTACAAAACGAGGGTTACAATTTGTGACAACAAAATCATGTCTGATCAAAAGTTAGTACTGTTTAAAGTGTATGTTATCAATTCAACATTGACTGGTTCAGAAAATCTTATAAATCCAAACTTAGCCGTTAGAAGAAAGAGTTCAACATCAAATAGGTATAATTAACCTAAACATCATAGAAACAACACGCAATTATAAACATCAATTAATCATCATAATTCAAAATTCTGATCCCACGTTGCAAGACTTTCAGTAGAACTCACAAAGGAGAAAGCAAAACAAATCCTATATAGACATTAACCGTAACAAAATTCACTGAAAAACAAGATTAACAACGTAAATTGGAAACCCTAACTTACAGTAACGAAAACTAAGTGTGGCTTTGACGAATTAATTTGAAAATACTCCAATTTCAGGGTTGGAGAATATCAGAGATCCCAGTTCGCGGGAACACAGAGTTCCGAGGGGACGAAACGACCGTGTTTTGGAGGGAGTAAGGGTTTCTGCAGCTCCGGGGAGATTGCAGAGTCGGGAGGGAGAAGAGAGGCGGAGGGAGGGGGAGAGAGAGAGTGAGTGGGTGTCGCATAGGTTCAATATGACATGAGTACACACGCGTCGTATCTGCCGTTTGATTTGAATCCAACGGTCTGGGTTCGTTTAGACCGAACTCAACTCACTCATCAAAAATCGAAGCTTGATTTCACTTTCTGTCGTTTGTGGCGGATCGCTCACGTGCATAGCGTATGCCTGTGGGCTCCATATTACAACATTACACTTGTTTTCCTTTTTTCTGATTATGGAATTATGGATAAATGTTTTTATATACATTTTGAGCCATTGTTGATACTTGATATGTAAAAATGGTTCATTCTCATATTTGCAACCTAAAAAATCCTTGCATAAAATATCTTATAATTAGATAATAGTATAAAATTATAGTTAATAATGTATAACTAAACTTGAATTAAATATAAAAAAATATAAATTTAGTTTAGTGTATGTCTTTTTATTGCTGTTTATATCAAGAGTCAATTAAATTTAAAGTAATCTATTTTAAAATGAGCCTAATAATTGTGGATAAATTCTCCGAATATATAGTTTAACAATAGTCTCATTCCTCAAAGTAAAGAAAACCTTTTTTAATTTCAAATTATTTGGTGTGTTGATTGAGAGTTGAACTACCGAAAGGATTACCTATTGACTGGATTAAGGTCAATAGAGTGGCAATACTATTGGACTGATTATTGATAGATAAATGAAGTTGCTAAGAGGAAAAGGTCAACAATTAACATTGATAGAGTGAAGCAAAACTCAATATGATACTTAAGTAGTAAAGCTCTATTAATTAATGGACTAGTCTTTTGAGTTGAATTGTCCATGGGGGCATAGAGTCATAAAAATATGTTGCATCTTTTCTTAATTTATTAATTACAATCAAATATACCTTTTATATATAACTATGGTAAGGTGAACACGTAAAGAAAGTCAATGTTTAAAATCATGCTTATGCTTGAATTTTATTTATCTAAAATGCAATGCAAAATTCTATGAATAATGTAAAATTTAATTTAATAGGTTAAACAATTAAGAGTATCCGATCAAAATACTTTTTTTTTTTTATAATTTGGTTGTCAAAATGTAATTTACATGTTAGATACTTTTTTTCCCCCAAAGGTAGGATAGTGCATTTATTAATTAAAAAGAGAAACAAACCCATGAAGGTTCTAAAGAATTGACGCAACTACAAGAAGAGGGATTTCCCATATATGCTAAAGCAACAAACAATGTGATAATACTAATACTAAATAAGAGACATAAAGAAAAAAACTTAAAATTTAAAAAAACTAAAGCATGCTATTAAAAGCCTAAGACTAAGGATTGTGTATCTCTATTCATTTTTTACTCTACAAAAAAAAAAAAATGTTAGTGCCCATTAGGGGTTTAAGAGTGCTCTACTATGTTTTTCATTTCCACATGAGATACTCACAATGGAATTCTTGTAGTATCGGGTGAGTTCAAGCAGTGACTTATCACTATGTTTTCCCTTTGAAATAAGTAAGTGGCCTTCATGGAGGCTTATGAGATCCAGAATTGAGATTCTGTTCCAAGAAAGGATATCCTTTTGATCAAAGAAGAAGATATCATTGAAGGACTTAAAGAATGTTCAAGAAGCCTAATAGGAAGACTGTTGGCTGGCCATTCAGTCAGTGCAGGGACTATAGAAGCAACCTTGAACGCAATATAGGGACATCCAGAAGGATTCAGGGTTCATGATCATGGAGACAATCTATATCAACTATTCTTTGACAAAGAGGTTAATGTACTTAGAATTGAACAAGTAATCCCATGGTTATTCAAAAATTATATTTTGAATCTAAAACGATGGCGGCGAGATGATATTAAAGTGAAGGAGGAAGACTTTACTCGCATTCCTATTTGGATCCAATTGTGGGGAATGCCTAACACTATAAGACTTTGGAATTAGGACACAAAATTGGACAGAAGATTGTAGGAGTAAAGGAGGATGTAGGAATTTTTTTTCATGAGATGAAAGGATACCAAGATCATCAAAGTAAGAGTTTCCCTTGATGTCACTCAAACTTTGAAGGAAACAATCAAAATTGCAAGACCTAGTAAGGAGGCAATTGAGATTGGGCTAAACTCTAAAGTATGAGAGACTTGGAAACTATTGCCAATACTATGACTATATAGGGCATGAACTTCGAACATGCTCAGTGTTGCTAGAGGACAAAGCCTTAGGAGCCATAGCAAAAGAATGTATCACGACAGTGTTGAGAGCGGACTAGGTGGGAAAAATGCTGGATGATAACAAAGATAACTACAATCCTTATCGCAAGGAATAGGGAGTAGCAAACGAGAGCACATTAAAAAACCTAAACCTGTAAGTTTATTACGTGTTTTCTCAAATTTATCCATGAATGAGAAAATAGTAAGGAATGGAAAGGAAAAGGTTACAATGACTGATCCAATTCCTATCCCAAGATTGAATGCTCAATAGCATAAATAAGAAGATGAAGGGGAAAAAGGAAAGAGCGGTTTGCAAGAATGGAAGGATAATGACATTTTCTCCATTACCTATAACGAGAAAACTGTTGAAACTCCTGTAGGGGATATTCAGGTGATAATGGAATAACAGAATCTGAAGAGTTGGTCCCTTCCAATGGACAAAATTATAAAAGATTAAGAATGAAGCAAAAAGTTAGGGTTTTTCACAGGGAAGAATCCAACATAGGTTGAGCAAAGAGACGAATTATGGAGATGGAAATAGATGGTGGCTACAAGAAACAATGCATGGTGGAAGAGGATACACAAGCTCAGGTAGAGGGTGCCAGCTCGCAAGTGGCATCCCAAAGCCAATAAAGATGCTATCGTGAAACTGTCGGGGTTTGGGGATACCTCTGACGGTTTGCAACTTACAAGGGATTTGTAGATCCCATTCTCTCGAGATTATGTTCTTATCCGAAACGAAGAATCAAACTACGTTAGTAGCTGGTGTCATGAGGATATGTGGATTTAATAATGAATTTTGTGTGAATCCAAGAGGTGTACCAAGGGGTCTTGTGCTAGGATGGACATAACAGAATCAAGTCACTATTGTGCACAATGAAGATCTCCTAATTTAGTTTATGTGGACAGATATGGCCACTCATATTGATTGGGATTTTTTTGCATCCATTTCAATAGCGACAATAATCTCTGACAAAATCAATATGACAAAGTGTTGGAGTTAGTGTCTCAAGTAGGTACTCATTTACTAGTCATTGGTGACTTCAATGTTATTGTTGCTATTTCAAAAAAGGAAGGGGGAAGAATGGAGTCTACATCATCTATTAACAATTTCCTAGACTTTATCAACAGAGGTGAATTGATTGATCTAGGATTTGTGGGATATAGATTTACATGGTGCAATGCTCAACCATTGCATAAACAATCTTTGGTTAACTGGCAGAGATCATATTCGAAAATAACAAGAGGCAAATGGAAGCATTGAACAAAAAAATTAGAAACATCAAGACGGGTAATAGCAAAACAGCACAGGAGCAATCAGAATTTTGGAATCATAATTGACAGAGGCCTATGAGAAAGAAGAAAGATCTTGGAAAGAAAAAGCTCACATCAACTGGCTTAGATTGGGCAACCAAAATACAAAATTCTTTCATTCGAAGTTTCAATCCAAAAATAGGCATAATAAAATTTGGAGGATAGATGAAGCAAATAGAGAATGAGTATCAGATGTTGAAAACATAGCACAGAAAGCCTAGGTTTTGAAGATTTATTTGCAACCAGCACCCATACCAATTTGGAAGTGCAATTTGAAGGAATGATAAGGAAAGTGACAAATACAACGAATAGAAACCTTAACAGACCAATTTCGGAAACTGAAGTGAAGTAGGTTGTTTTCTCCATAAATCCTTCTAGCGCACCAGGTGATGATAGGTTCACAACAAAATTTTATCATCATTTTTGGGACATAATCAAAACAAATGTGGTTAGAGCAGTCAAAAGCTTTTTTAATGGTGGAAGAATCCTAAAAGACTTTAACCACACACATATCTGTTTGATTCCAAAAGTAAAAAATGCTACCTGAATGTCCCAAGTAAGGCTGATAAGCTTATGCTCTGTCTTTTACTAGATTTTATCCAAAATTCTAGTACATCGGCTGCAAGAATTCGTGAATAAGTTGATAAGAGTGAACTAAAGTGCATTTATTCAAGGTAGACTGATAAGTGACAACATTTTAGTTGCCCATGAATGTATGCACTATCTCAAGAATAAGAGACATGGGGCTTCAGAACTTGCACTAAAGCTCGATATGAGCAAAGCCTATGACAAAGTTGGGTGGAGTTTTGTATGGTTTGTGATGAGAAAGCTTGGGTTTGATAGCAAATGGATAAAATGGGTAAAAGAATGCGTGACTACTGTGTCATTTTCAGTTGTTGTGGAGGGTCAACCATTTGGTTTTTTAAAACCAAACAAAGGTCTCCGGCAAGGAGATCCTCTGTTTCCATATCTGTTCTTATTTTGTGTTGAAGGCCTATCTTTTTTGCTACACACAATTGAACGAAATAATCTCTTGCGGGAATTGAAAGTTAGTAATAGAAGTCCATCTATTAGCCATTTATTATTTGCAGATGGTTCAATTATTTTTAGCAAAGCAAACAATTAACAAAGTGAGAAATTGAAGGAAGTTCTCAATACTTACAAGGAGGTAAGTAGGCAAGTGATGAACTTTGATAAATCGACAGTGTTCTTTAGCAGAAATACGTCTTAGCAAATGCGATCAGAGCTTGCAAGCATTCTCCAAGTCACTCACATAGGAACTCAGAACAAGTACCTTGGTTTGCCAGCAGTTGTACATCAGTCCAAGAAAGCAACATTCAATTTCATCAAAGATAAAGTGACAAAACAAAACTCAGTCATTAGAAGTGAGCTTACCTTTCAAGCAGTGGAAGAGACGTGATGATCAAGGCCATTAGGACCACAATACCCATATATTCCCTTGGGTGTTCAAACTTTCTGACACCTTGTTAGATGAATTACATAGAATATCGGTTAATTTTGGTGGGGTCAAAGAGGGAATGAAAGGAAGATGGCATGGATACGGTGGAAAACACTCTACAAGACCAAGAAAGAAGGCATAATGGGATTCAAGGATCTCAAGATTTTTAATCTCGTGATGCTGGGAAACAAGGTTGGAGGTCGATGACAAAAACTAACTTGATGCTCTCAAGAGTGTTTAACAGCAAAATTTTAGGTATGGTTCCTATCTAAATACACTAACAGGAACAAATCCATACTGGGCATGGAGAAGTTTACTAGAAGGAAGGAATGTGGTTGAAAAAGGAACAAAATGTAAAATTGGAGAAGCTTCAAATGTATTAATATTTGTAGACTCATGGGTTGGTGACTCTTACCCGTTAAAGGTGCGAATAGAGGATAACATGAATCTAAACTTGAGCATGGCTCGACACTCCTTAATGACAATGGCACCTAGAATATAGAGCTAATTCGGAGCCATTTTACAAATGAAGTGGCTGAGACAATTCTTTAAAAAGATGGTGGGAAGGGATAAGATCAACTAGTCTGGCAACATAAGCGAAAAGGAAATTGCATAGTATCCTCTAGGTATGGAGCGACTTCCTAATTTTTCAATCCTCTATTGGAATCGTGCCCAAGCCACCTAGCTAACAAGGATCTGTGGAATTCGGTGTAGTCTCTGTGTGTCCCCCCAAAAATTTGAATTCTAAGCTAGAAGCTCAACCACGACAGGGTGTCGGTAAGGAAGAAGCTTTGAGACACTTACCAACGATAATCAACAAGTGCCCATGGTGTACAACTGAAGCCAAAACAGTCTACCATTGCTTCATATCTTGTAGTCACTCAATGCCAATATGGATCCAACACAACCTGGGGCCACGATGCTTGGTTTGAAGATCGACCATTTTGGACCTGGTGGATGATGGTTGTTGAAGCTTTGAAGAATGACCCAGAGAGGAAGACGAAGATTGCAGCGATAGCCTTCACCCTTTGGTGGATCTAGATAGCTCAAAATAGGAAAGTGTTTGAAAACAAAGAAGTCTCACCTCAAGAGATCTATGCATCAACAATGAACCTGAGTGAAGAATCCAAGCTCCACAATATCCCCAATTCTCTCTTACATTAATTGCTTTCTTAGTTGTGGAATATTGTTCAATTTGGGATTTACCCTCATTCTCTTTACTTTTCCAATGGACTTCTTTGTATTATTTCTCTTTTGAAATAAATATAAAATCTATCTTTGGTTTAAAAAAAAATTGCCTAAGACTAAGAACATCTCAAGAAGAGGCTAGACTTTTGAGTTGTCGAGGTTCTTTGGTGACCAGCTATGGAGGCAGCTTCAAATATACATGACACCATTTCTTTATTCGCATAAATCTTTTTACCGGTTGTTTAGAGTGCAATTCTTTGAAAGAGCTACATTAGAGTTTTACCTTCAGCCTAAAAACCACTTGCATGAGTTCGCACTTCGCCCTAGTGATTCCCTGTTGTAACTGAGAGTTCTTCATCCCGATGTCTTCAATGCTAGTTTTGGGTATAAGGAGGACTAGATAATTATCAATTAGATGCAAGGAACTTTTTACCACACACAACATGCCATCGTTGTCATCATCGCCATTGTCCTCCAATTCACTTTCCATAATCAAATCAACTTAGACAATCGTAGACTCGCCAACCCACAAAACTCAGGGAGGAACAACTTACCAAGAAAAACAATCAACACAAAAACCGCAGCCCACTCATGGCCTAATAGAACCTAGGGGAATATAGAGATTCAATCTTTAATCGTTGTCAGGGTTTGATCTGGCCAAGATGAATCCACTGAGTAGCGACAACGACTGACCAAATCAGACCAACATGCCGGTAGAGAAGGATACTGAACTTGGATTGGCAGAAGCGAGGCAAACAAAAGGCACAGAGTGAGATAGNTTTATCTAAACAACCTAGTTAAATCTCAATAATAATTGTAATGATAATAATTTGAAAAAAAAAACTTTTTGCCATATTGAATTACTCAATACACGCACACGAAAAAAAGAAAGAAAAAAGAAGGCTAATTAAAGAGAAATAACATCAGTTTTGGGCAATTCAGTTGGATCAACATCATCCCCATTCCCTACAACACTTTTGGAAAGCCTCAACAAACTCCTGGTGGCCAAGATAGCAACCGGGTTCACATCATGCATGGACCTTGCAAACAAGCACCTACATGCCTCCCTCGCCGCCCCGAACACCGCCACATCCTTGCTATCCGGCCCCATCAAGCAGTGCCCCAGAATTCTCACCACCGGCTGCATCAGCTCCCATGGCAAAGGAATCCTCCCTTCCACCGCCCTTTTCTTCCTCTCCCCCTCCTCCTCTAGTTCCACCTCCACCAACCCATCACCGCCATCGCCATCGCCTCCTTGACCCTCTCCTTCATCACCGTGATCTTCACAATATTCTTCTTCAAAATGCTTGTACATTTCGCCGTCTTGCCCAGCCCAAACCTTGCAAAACTCACAGAAATCGATCTTCGACTCCGCCGGCATAGCGGATACCTTGTATTGTAAGTTAGTTAGTTATTCAGGTAATTAGAATTAGTTGAGTAATTACTTTTCAGTTAGCTAGCTACCAACATTGATATAAGTATATATTTATATAAAAATGTTATGTGCTCATACCTTGTTGTAGAACAACTCCAATGCAACCGCTACGATGCGGGCCCTACGGGTTGATCTGACGGTGCCGTGGGGCTCGAGCGTATGGGACACGACGGCAAGGTTGAGCTCGGTGGCGTTGTTCTTGGCGGGAGAAGGGGCCTTGGACTCGTGGTAGAGGCTCGGGTGGGAGAGGTCGGGGACGGTCACGGTCACCGGCTGCCCGGCGCGTGAGCTAGTCTCGTGGGCGTAGAGCGCCAGCAAGACGGCTTCGAAGCCGGCTTGGGGCTTGCGCTGTGGGATGCGAGAGAGGTAGAGCCCGGTCATCAGCGGGAGGAACCGGAGGACCAGGAGCTGGAGCTCCGTCACGCCGGACTGGAACGTGTCGTAGAGCCAGCGGCAGAGGTTGTTGTCGCCGGACCCGGAGTTAGGGCGCCGGAGGAGGGCGGAGATGGGAGGGTAGAGGGCGGCGGGGTCGTGGGGGAGGGAGGGGGCGATGGTGGAGAGGGACTGCATTGCCGATCGGATGTGTTCTTGTTGGGCGTCTGCGGCGGCAGTGGGGGAGGTTTCTGCGTCGGACATGTTGTCGTTGGGTGGTTTGGCAAGGAAGGAAGGAAGGAAGATGAGAAGTTTGTGTTGTGAGAGAGTCAGAGAGAGAGATGGGGGAGAAGCGTAATTGTGGGAGCAAAAATAGGATCTTAAAATCAAAATTTTGTTATAGGTAAAAATAAAATAAAAATTATGGATACATCTGAGAACGCACCCGCTTATAGTCAGGTGCACGACCTGAGTCGACCCGAATTAGTCCTTAAATACCGAGCAGACAACCTAAAAAAAAAAAAAGAAAACTATGGTCACATTTCTCTCTAAATGTGACGATTAAAGAACCATAATTAGAATGTCAAATCTAGCCTGCTCTATTATATAAAGCATTATTCTACCATCAACGAGTTACATAAATTCAATCCACAGAAAATATTTCTTCACAAATCATGAAATTTAGCCTTGCTTAACTATTTACATGTTTTACGCAGCACAAAGTTACGCAACTGTAAAAGTAAACAAGAGCATTGTACAATAGCACACATCAAAGCAGTACAACAATATGTGGCGAATAACTACTTCAGGGGTACATTCAGTATGTTCAATTCATAAATAAAATATGTTATTCTAATGCAGTCCAGCAAATACAATCTTAAGTAACAGCCTGTAAACTTTATGGCATAGCAGCAAAATAAGTGAAACATTTGCTATTTCCCATATTGTAGTGTTTCCATAAACCTACTTCACTAAAGATTCAATTTCTTATGAAAGAATTAGAGGGGAAAATCCGAGCATATTTCAAAACTATGAATCTGACCACCGATATTAAGTCGAAGTGCCTATTTTTTCAAACCCAGGACATCATACGAAAACAACTTAGTATTTGTGAAAAGTAACAAAGAGTACACATAAAATTGATCATTGATTCAGTTTTCAGTAACAAAGAAAACATGTTTTAGCTTTGATACACTCAGCCACAGAGAACGAACATAGATAGTTAGAGTTATGCAATTAGTAGATCAAGGATGGTTAATCAAGTTTAAGTTGGCATTTGCTAGAGCCCTTCGGTATGGTGGATAATTCCGGGAGAATATCACATTTATTCTTTGGATCAAGTGGACTAATTGTCGCTGTCTTCAAAAACAAGTCCCCTTTGTAAAATGTATGCAATAAAGACATATTTGCTATCGGAATCTTGATATTTTCCGAATTCAAAATTGGTACAGTTGTGATATTACACAAGCAGGAACACTTTTTGGCAGCGTCCAACGTCCAATAAATTGGGGTGTCTGGTAAGAAGATAAAAAGACTTGCCAAAATATGCAACCAAACAACAAATAGGCAAAGGTGTTTTTTTACCTATCATACGGGGAAATGTTCTATGATACTGAAAATTAAATTTATCAAATTTTATTATTGTTTTATATTTTATATGATTGTAATAATTTTTTATTAGTTAAACAATTGAAAGAACTAATTTATAAGATATTTAGAGACTTGCGGACCATTTAACACATCTCTACAAACATTATATTAAAAACAGAAAGGCTCCATGTACACCCATAAACTATACACCCGTATATACACCAATCTTTTATACATTTTTACGCACAATTAATGATAATTATACGTATAGCGTATAACTATACACAACGTGCGTGCGCTCAATCCCGAACTCGTTCTCGTCGTCGTTTTCACCCATCATCTTCAACCTCTCATCGTCGTCGTCGTCGCCGTTGTCATCGTCGTCATCGGCATCCTATGTCTTCCTCTGAACCAAAACGCGAGCTCCATGGAAACCACAATCTTCCATGGAAATCAAAGTCGCAAGTGCAATTCCACAATCAAAGCGTATACAATCGTAATCTCATTTAGTTAGTGATCGAAAATGATAATACAATAATCTGTGGCAATTTTTCGTCATTTTTTGATGAACTCCATGGAGAGTTTTTGATTTGGTGACGTTGCTGTGAAATTACAGTGTTCAGAAGTTTTATAACACAGAAAATAAAATGTGCAAACTTTATATGGGCGTATGTGCAAACATTAAGTGAACATATGTGCAAACATTATTCACAGGGCCATAGAAATGTTTTTGTTAAGGGAGATGATGTGCATTTTGGCACATTCTCAACATTTCAACAAATAATCCATAAAACACTATAATTTGTTGACACAAATTGAATTTTTATTTACTATATGATTAAATATTAGATTGTGTAATATAATCATTATTTGTGTATCACAAATGCATAAAAATGCANGATTTTTTTTGAACTTTTTCTTTTTTAGTTAAAATATGATAACAAGCAGCAACGTCTTCAATCATTCATCTCTCTAACAAATCTTAGATCTTGCGCATGAAATCACAGAGAACGACGAGGTCGAAGAGAACATCGAGGTCGAAGAGAATGTCGGGGTCGAAGAGAACGTCGAGGTGGATGAGAATGACGGGGTCGAAGAGGACGACGAGCAATGAATAGCGAAAATTTTCAAGAAAGAGAACGAAGCGTGGGTTCACGCGCGTGTTGGTGAGAGTGGGAGAAAGAGTGGATGAAACGGTTATTTGTGTATTCTAATACGGGTGTATGTATGGTGTATGATATATGGATGTACATGTAGCATAACTGTATTAAAAATTATTAAGTTATCACATTAAATCATCTAATATAATAATATATCATATTAGATCATAAAACGATAATAAAATTAATAAATTTAGTTATAAAAATATAAAAAATAAATAAATTAAGTAACATAAGTTATTTATCCCATGAGGTAGGTGAGAAATCAATCTAAAAAAAGGTTAAACTTTATAAGTACTCGCATCATACTGTTGTGCTTAATTCAAGGGTATAATTACGAATTATGAGAACTTGAAGCAAACGACAATTACGAAGCAAGTGTAGGAGGAATTTGGAGTTGAAACATGGAAGATCAAGCCGTAAATGGAGTAAATGAAAAAATTTAGGAGTATGGGAGCACAAAGTTAGCACTGCATACGAAAAAAAAAGAAGACAAAAAGATATTAATAAAACAAATAACTATAATTATTAAATGATATCCATTCAAATGAAATTAATTAGGAAATCAGTTTGGTTTAAAATCTAATATATTATATATTCCTGTATCTTACCCTATTTATTTATTTATATACATTATTTATTATTTATTATATACGTTCACATATATAATAGACATTACATTACATACATATCCATAATAAAAACTGCCCAAACCACGTGGCATTCTATCAAGCCTACATTGCACACATGATGGAGTGTCAGTTTTATTCTCCAATTTTTTTAATAATTTATTGAATAATTTTATAATCTAATCTATTTTAAATTATGTTGTTGATTCTATTCTATTTATAATTTATAATTGTTTATTCTCTGTGAGATTTTTCAAAAGAATTGATTCTATTTTTTTTTAGTCATATTGATTGATTCTTTTTTTAATTGATACTATACTACTGTATGTCTGAATCTATATAATATGTAGGATTAATATTGCTAAAAGTTGTTTTTTGTAAAATTCTTTTATGTTAAGAAAAGAAACAGTTGCGCTAAAATAAAAATGTACACATTTATTTTTTATAAAAATAAAGAAGATTCCTGTTATTCATACCCAAAAAATATACATCATACATACACCCTATACTTATATACATAAAGTTTGTGTTTTAATACTTATAAAGTTTGTACATTTAATTAAGTATAATTGAGAATATCATATATAAGTTTGTAATATTTATGCGCTCATGAGAATAAAATTTGTGTATTATTAATGATGTATATATAAGTGTATAAAATTGGGTGTACATGTATAGTATTTTTGAATAAAGAAAAGAGAGAGTATTTATGCAAAACCTGAAGGAGACAAGTGTACTTTCACCGTTGATTAATCTTCTCCTCATTCTCGAAGCTTGGAAGGGGTAAGGCACCGAACGAAACAACGCTTGGTGAATTTGGGATCTCATTAGAGTTTTCGTTTCTTCCTCGAAACCCTAACCACAAATTCGTAGATAATAGAGAGCTCTTACATCAATCATACACTCACCTCAATCTCTCTTCGTTCTCGAGGTATTTTTCAATCTTAATATCTATCTCTATCACTCAATTTCCCAATTTTTTTTCCCTTTTCAGAATTCTCTATTTTTTAAATTTATTTTGGAGATCTCATCATCCTTCAGTTTTTCCTAATTTCTTTGTAATTTTCTCTCTCCTTTTTTCGCAGTAAATTTAGGATTCTCTACCCTTTATTTGGCCACCATTTTTTTGCTAAAAAGCTCATTAGAGTTAGCTTGATTACTTCTAGGATTTTTTAGGGTTTCGGTTATTTCCCAAATTGATTTTTTCTTGGCTTAGGTGGAACTTCTTAGGAATTTTTGTGCATTGGGGTTTTTGAACGTTCAGCCATTTGATTCAGAGTTTAGGATCCCATTCTTTTATGGAATTTGAGTGGCCACATAATACTGAGGTTTCTGAAAAATTGGAAGATTTTGTGGCAAATCCAGGCATAGGCATAGTAGAAATCAATCAGCTTAGCTCTAAACCCATTAGGGAAGGAATTGCAATCTCTAATAGTTTTCCAAATACCAAACGTGAATCTGGGAAGGGTGAGAACGTGAAGGGAGCTTCCAAGTTTAATTCCAAGAAAGAAGCCTCTGGCAGTGGCTTGAACCAATCACTATCATATCCTGCTGATGTGGTTTATGATTGTCATCGGTCCATCACCGACCTTCCTCCGGCGCTGATATCTGAGATTCTGAATTGTCTTGACCCGAAAGATCTTGGCATTGTTTCATGTGTCTCCACGATTCTGCACGGGCTCGCGTCGGAGCACCATGCTTGGAAGGAGTTCTATTGTGAAAGGTGGGGACTCCCAGCTGTTCCTGCAACACTGGACTCGGGTGTAAGTGATGACAAGTCATGGAAGGAACTTTTTGTGGAAAGGGAGTTTAGGAGTAAGACTTTTATGGGGCGTTATAGTATGGAGGTGTTGCATGGCCATACTGAAGCCATTCGTACTGTTTTCCTGTTGGCGTCTGCGAAGCTTATATTTACCTCTGGGTATGACACTGTTGTGAGGATGTGGGACATGGAGGATGGGTTGTCGGTTTCATCGTCACGGCCCCTTGGTTGCACCATTCGAGCTGTTGCAGCAGATCGAAGATTGCTGGTTGTAGGTGGTACTGATGGATTCATTCATTGTTGGAATGCTGTTGAAGGCCTACCCCATCTCTTTGACCTTAGAGGCACTCAAAACCAGAAGACCGAGTCACGACTTTGGGGACATGAAGGTCCAATAACTTCACTTGCTTTAGATTTGACAAGGATTTACAGTGGTTCATGGGACACGACTGTTCGAGTGTGGGATCGCCACACAATGAAGTGTATTGAGGTGCTGAGGCACAGTGACTGGGTCTGGGGATTTGTCCCTCATGATACTACAATTGCAAGCACATCAGGTTCAGATGTGTATGTTTGGGACACTAATAGTGGGACTTTGTTGACCATTGTTCAGAATGCTCATGTTGGTAACACTTATGCTTTGGCACGAAGCCATACAGGGGACTTCCTCTTTACTGGAGGCGAAGATGGTGCAATACACATGTATGAGATCATAAATGATGGCTATGAGACTAAGGCTTTGCAAGTTTCTTCTTGGATTCCTCACTCGGGTCCTGTTTACTCCCTTTCCTTTGAGTTTCCATGGCTTGTTTCAGCATCAAGTGACGGCAAGCTGGCACTGATTAATGTGAGAGAGCTGCTGAGGTCTTGCAAACGTGGTCTAGGGAAGAGAATTATTTCAAAGGTGAAGCATTTAAACGGAGGCACAATTGAGCCTCCGCAGAGGATGTTGCACGGATTTAATAGCAATCTTTTCTCTGTGTGTATAGGAGCTGATCGGATCATCTGTGGAGGCGAAGAAGGTCTTGTCAGGATCTGGAATTTCACACAAGCTTTAGAAATTGAGCGTAGAGCCCGTGCACTAAGAGGAATACGATTAGAGAATAGAATGAGGCGGCGTAAGCTCCAAACGGAGCTGTGCAGTAATGGTGGTCGGAATGATCAATGTTCAGTTGCAGCTAAGAAGAGTTCAGTGAATTGCATTTGGCCCAGTAAACGTGGCATGAGTGGAAAGCTGAAGGCATAGTGACTGAAGCAAATCTAATGCTTGCTTCTATGCACAATTTGTCTATCCTTTTATGCTTTTACAAAATTGATGTATACAGTATTTGGTTTAAGCAGGCTAACTGACCAATTTAAGTTTCTCTTCATGCATTATGATTTAATCAGTGTTATTAGTGTAGTACTCAATCACCAATTGGTCCAGTTCCATCAACGTCTCACTTGCACAATTGTGAAATGATAGTATTTCACTTTTATTTTCTTTTCAGAGAATTGTTCTCCACTCGTTTGGAAATAGTTGGTATGAATGGTTTGTTTGACATTTATCAATCCTACTGGAATACTTTATACATTTGATTGCACGTATCGATTTAAACCGATATGCATTACTTATGTATTAGAATTCTATGGTCCATAGTGAATTGAGGGAGTCGTAGGCTTATTTATCCACTCTTCATGCAACAAAATGCTATGGCCTCTACAGGTGGGGCTATCCGAGTGGGAAATTAATCCTTTCATAACATTTTTTTTACATGACAACATCATGTTTGATGTCCATCCATCAATATTTTAACTGCTTATGTTATGCATCAATTTCATATTTTCAATTTATGGTAAGAAATTATACATGATCTTGTCATGTGAGAAAAATGACATGAAATAATCTATTTTCATCTAAGTGAGAGAGCGAGTCCTCTAGTGTGGGCTGTGGAGAGAATATATCATTGAACTCATGTCTTATAAGTAACTATGAAGTATAAACTTGTATTTATATCGATAATCAAAATCACTATAACTCATTAGAACTGAAAACTGAGGTAAATGACCTTGCCACCAGAAGCTTGTAAATTCAAGTTTTTGGTCAACTTTGAAAGGAGGTCAAATCTGTCTTTTCCTTTTCTATAAAAATGCATTATGTTTTTTTAGCTGATTTCAAAGCATATAAATTGGTCATTTTTGTTTTTACCTTTTTCAAATAAGAAAACCAAATGAATGAAAACATAAATTTTGCTGATGAAGAGGTTGTTGAGAAATGCTAAGAACATGACCTTTTTTGGTTGTCTTCTCAAAAGTAAAATGAAAAATACACATTTTGTCAAATGACATCAGAATAGGTTATAATTATAAATGTTGTTCTACCACACCCACAATCAAATTGGAAACTATTCAGGAGAAACTTTTCTTATATGATTTCAACCTGTCCTGTATAAGTCTCGTCACACCAGAAAACCCCATCAATGCTAAGTAAAACAAGCTACTCGTTGGACCAAACAAGCTACTCTTATTTGAATGGTTTAGCAATGACACCAACATTATAGCAGCAAACCAATTCTTGCAACCGAGGCTGCAAAGCAACTTGAGGGGACAATGGAAAACAACATGAGAAGAAGAGGGTTTGATGTTCATTCTCTTCCTGCTGTTGTTATGCTAATGTGCATACTCAACTTAGTTCATGAGCAAAACAACACAGAAGCAGCCACTACCATTGCCACTACCACTGCTAAAGGGAGAAATGGCTCCTATGCACCAGCAATGTATGTGTTAGGGGATTCCTCAGTTGATTGCGGAGACAACACTCTCTTCTACCCTCTCCTTCACGGCCGTTTCTCTTTGTATCCATGTAATGGCTCTGATGCCACCCTTCTCCCTCAGCTTCTTGGTACTCTTTTTTTCTCTTGCATCTTTCTTCTTTCATGTTTCATTTCATTGGCGTTGGTTATTGTTTCTTTTACAATATTCACTTGTGTTTCTTGGAAAATGCACTGTCCCTTTCTCTGAATTAGAGGGTCCAAGTTATGCAAAAATATTTAACACTAATTGCTGTGATGAAATTATTGTTGTAGCTGAGAAGATTGGATTGAGATCCATCAGGCCATTTTATGGTCAAAACGGATCTATGGAGGAGATTCTTGGCGGCCTCAACTTTGGGTCAACGCAGGCCAGAATTATGAACCAAGGAAGCCAGAGCCACCAGTCTCTCAACCAGCAACTGCGCCAAGCTTCCGAGACCATGCAGCTGTTGCAGCTGCAGCTGAGCGGGGATACCGCGCTCCAATTTACAAAATCCTCCATCTTCCTCCTCTCCTTTGGCAAAGAAGACTACATTGACCTATTCCTGCATAACTCCTCCACCCAAATGTTCGGCCGCGATGCCCAGTATTTTGCCACTGTTCTAGTGGATCAAATGACAAATGCCGTGAGGTACCTCTATGATGCAAATGCAAGGAAGATCATATGCTTGGGAATCATGCCTTTGGGATGTACACCACGTATAGCATGGGAATCAAATCACACATCATCAGCTGGTGATTACAACAATGGAAACGGTTGTGTGGAGCAAGTCAATGAGTTGGTCTTGGAATACAATAGATTGCTGCATGAACATATGGCCAAGCTCAAAACAGAATTCCCTGATGCTAATGTTGTGTTCTGTGATGTATACTATGGAATGATGGAGATTATCAACAAGCCATGGATTTATGGTGTGTAATTTTCTGACTTTATAGCTTGAATATACACTAGAATAAAGACAAGTAAATCTTCAAATTCGTCTGTAAGGTCAGGTTAACAGTTTCAGTCAAGTTCGCTTCCAAGTATGAAAAATGTCTTCAAAATTGTCAAAAGTTGATTAAATTAGTCTCTCGGGGGATTAACTTGATTGACATTAAATGACTAATTTAATTGACTTTTGACAACTTCAAGAATGAATTTGTTAGTTTTTCCTAAATTGGAAATGAACTTTTACCAATCTTAAGGACAAATTTAAATGTATACTCGAAAACCATGAACATGGTCATGATGGGGTGTATCAATAATTCAATGCACAGGTTTTGAAGACATAAAGAGTGCATGCTGTGGGCTAGGTTTGAATGGAGCAATGATAGGGTGTATATCCATGGACATGGCATGCAATCAAGCTTCAAGACATTTCTGGTGGGATCTGTTGAACCCTACTCCAGCAGTCCACTCCATCATAGCTGATGCAGCCTGGTCTGGATTACAAATCCCTAATCTTTGTCATCCTATCACCATCCATGAATTGGTGAACATCAAAGTCTAGCATTTTTGCCTCAGCACAATCCACCATTTTGATGTTACAAAACTAGCACTATAAAATGTAATTTTGGAGCACAACCAATCACATGCTAGTGCTAGGTCTGCTATGAAAACCATTTCTATATTAGTATATTAACACAAGAACTGTTGCTAGTGTGATGATATCATTACTAAAATGGGTTTTGATTCTGACATCATTTGTCTTTGTGCTTTGAAATTGATTCAAATCATGTATTTAACAATACTACATTACAATTTCAAAGTTCAGAAAGATGCCAACTTTACTAAAGAAAATGTTAAAAAAAGCATCTTGCTTTCTCATCAAAGCCCCTCAGCCAATGCTCAAATTGGAACAAACAAACCCCACAAACAAAGCACAATTGTTGACCCAAAGACCCTAAATCCCAAAACTTGTTCATCATCATCACTCTCCATGGCTGCAAAAATTCAAACTTTTTCACCTCTTTCACTCTCCACCAAAACCAGAACCGTGAAATCAAAACACAAACCACATTTCGACACACTCACCGTCAAGGCCTCTAAATCCACTCACCCGTCCATCGCTGGCCGCAAGCTCCGCGTGGCGGTGATCGGCGGCGGACCTGCCGGATCCTCCGCAGCGGAAGCTTTGGCCGCCGGGGGCGTCGAGACATTCCTCTTCGAGCGCAACCCGCCGTCCATCGCCAAACCCTGCGGCGGCGCCATCCCCCTCTGCATGCTCGACGAGTTTTCCATCCCTCGCCACCTCGTCGATCGCCACGTCACCCGCATGCGCATCTTCTCCCCTTCCAACATCGCCGTCGATTTCGGCAAAACCCTAAAATCCCACGAGTTCATCGCCATGCTCCGCCGCGAGGTCCTCGACTCCTTCCTCCGCTCGCGCGCCGAGTCCGCCGGCGCCACTCTCCTTGCCGGCCTCGTCACCGCCGTCGACCTCCCCTCCTCCCCGATCGCGCCCTACACCATACACTACACCGCCCAGAACTCCTCCTCCCGGCGGTCCCTCGCCGTCGACGTCGTGATCGGCGCCGACGGCGCCAACAGCCGGGTCGCGAAGTCGATCGGCGCCGGCGGCTACGCCTGCGCGATCGCGTTCCAGGAGCGGATCAAATTACCGGACGAGAAAATGGCGTACTACGAAAATCTTGCCGAGATGTACGTAGGCGACGACGTATCTCCCGATTTCTACGGCTGGGTGTTTCCCAAGTGCGACCACGTGGCAGTGGGCACTGGTACGGTGCGCTCGAAGCAGGATATTAAGTTGTACCAGAGAGGGATCCGTGATCGGGTGAGGCACAAAATCAACGGTGGGAAAGTAATCAAGGTGGAGGCCCACCCGATTCCTGAGCACCCGCGTCCGGTTCGGGTCAAGGGACGCGTGGCACTCGTTGGTGATGCCGCAGGTTAGGCTCATTCTCAATAAGAAATATTTAAATGTTCAAAGAGTATATGTAAGCATCATCATAAATAATTAATTACTAAATTTTTATATTATTTTTTAAAAACGCATAAGGTTCATGTAACTACTTCTTAGAAATCCGAGTATTTGTCGACAATCATATGGAAATTTATAATTAGATGTGCTTGTTGACCTAGAAGATATGTTTATTTGGGTTGCGTCACGGCACACGAGTCTAAAATGCATAATTTTGCAAATGCTTTAAATAGTATCATAATCGAATAATTTTTAAACTAAATTCTATAATCTTGTCATTTTCTCCGCAGGTTACGTTACGAAGTGTTCGGGCGAGGGAATCTACTTTGCTGCGAAATCGGGTCGGGTTTGCGGAAACGCTGTCGTGAGAGCGAGCGAGGGTGGGGAGAAGATGATCGACGAGGTTGATCTTATGAGGGAGTACCTGAAGCCGTGGGACGCGAAGTACGTTAGCACTTTCAGGTTCTTGGATCTTTTGCAGAGGGTTTTCTACGGCAGTAACGCGTCTAGGGAGGCATTGGTGGAGCTTTGTGGGGATGAGTACGTTCAACGCATGACATTTGAGAGCTATTTGTACAAGGAGTTGGCTCAAGGGAGAGTGTGGGATGATGCTAAGCTTGTGATGAATACTTTTGGGAGCTTGGTGAGGTGTGACATCTTAGGGAGATACATGGAGAATTTGACGCTGTAGGGTAGCATTTGGCTTCTATTCCCAGACAAAAGGGTGGTAAAAACGCCTCTCCAAATATATTTTTTTTATCTCCAGTATCACAGGATGATTGAAAGTCTCACATGTGAACGAAACACTATTTAAATGATGAATTTTTTTCTATGCATAAGTCTAACATTACGATTTGAGGGTCTATTTGTTATGAAAGTAGAGTTCAAAAGTCAAAAATATTTGATACATAATAAGAAATTAATGATTTATAATATTTATTAAGCATTTATTAAATGTGTTTCACGAGATCAATGTTAAAGGGTTAATAACATTATTTCTCATTGTTATGATCACAACCCCTTTTGTGGATTCTTTTGAAGTTCTAAATTTGGGAAAAGAAAGTGATGAATAGTGACATTAGTGCTAAATTGCTACTTTTGATGTTTTATATGCAAATGTACTACTACTATTGTTTTTTTAGTTTTTACTGGCCATTCTTCTTATGAATTGTCATCTTGGAAACAACTTCTTTGAGAATCACTTTATTGATGCATCATTTACACATGTAGCTCAATTGAATAGCACCTCGTCTACATTTGAATATGTTTCCTTTAAATACAGAAGACTAAAGAGCACTCCAACATTTCACATATTGCATGCCATATAATTCAAGAATCAAATCAACAACAGCAAAACAATGAACTCATTTGTTCATCCAAATCACACATCGAAGACACTCTCCTTTAACCAACAAATCAAAAGCTTTATTGATGTCCTTAAACTCCACTTCATGTGTGACAAACTCATCCAATTTCAGTTCCTGTAAACAGAGAAAAAAAATTAACATAAAAGGGACATAAAGCAATCAATAAAATACAAGAAATTGCATAAAGTGTACCTTGTCCATGTAACGTTTAACGAGAATAGGCACATGAGTCTTTGGTTTGAGTCCTCCAAATAAGCATCCCAATAGGGTCTTCCCATTAAAAAGGAACTCTCTAGTGTTAAGACTCAACATTGATTCTGGCTTGTCCACTCCTAGAACAATTGTTTTTCCCCAACCCTGAAGTCATTATAAAAAAAAAAAAGGAAAATCACTTTTCCAATTAATGATTTCAACAAGTATGGATCGATTAAGCTCATATTGCTGGAAAAGTTCAATCAAGCAACGTCTCTATTTGACTTAAAAATTCATTGTCCTTTGGGTATATGAAATTTGAATATAGTTAGTGCAACTAAAAATCGAAAAAATCTATATGGTCTGAAATTTTTGTCAGAATTAAGTTGACAAAATGAAATAACACTTTATTGATTCTACAATGAATGAGCGATTTTAACGTTGTATTTCATCCAATCACCCCTTCAATTCTTTAAGAATTATGGCAAAAGTTTTCAGGCTGAGTAGTACTGCTAATGAAAAATTTAGTACTCATAAGTGGATTTTCAAGCTTAGCTTAATTAATGTTGAATCACATTGTTGTTGTCTACCAATATATCACACTTCAAGGATTTGTTTGGACACACTTTAAGAGAGACACACATACCTTTCTACAAGAAGCATATGCTTCTTGCACCAATGATGCCATACCAACACATTCAAAGCAATAATCTGCTCCCCCACCAGTTTTCTCTAAAATAACCTGCTCCACAACCATACATAATTATCAACAGATGAAAGATTAATGAGAACTTCAGGGCCTAAGGCCTTTAAATTCAAATAAAAGATTGTTGGAGCCTTGAAGTGTGTATAGACCTGGCTCACAGATTTGTCTCCACATTCTCCAGCATGAACAAACTCAGTGACTCCAAACTTCTTTCCTGAGTAAACAAGATGAACAAACACATGAGACCAATTTAAAAATTTATGTATAATAATCGTGTAACGTGTTCTTTCGTGGAGCCATTTTGGGATTTCGTTTTCAGTCTCAGGGTTTTGTGCTCATTTCACAGGAGTTTGGTGTATCCTAAATACTCTCTACCCTATTTTGAGGGTTGAGCCTCTTTCCAATTACCAGAAAAAAATACCATCAAAAGAAAATCATGAGAACATCTTTATTTGGCACAACGATCGATGAGTTGATCTGATGTTACTTAACGGACAAGGCATTACCAGTTTTGAATTTTTCTGGGTTGACATCAACACCTATAATCCTAGTTGCTCCACAAAGTCTAGCTCCTTCAGCAACCTACAAGTCCAATCAATTTCAGTGATCATGTAAATACAAAAAAACACAAAGTTCAGAAAGAGCACACAATGCTAGGCTCCAAAGATTCATGCATACTGCTAATCCAATGGACCCCAAGCCAAAAATAACAACAGTTGATCCTGGCTTCACATTTGCTAATCTCCAAGCAGCACCAATCCCTGAAAAATACAAGTTTAATGAATCAACACATTGAACTTTGATGACTGTTGTTGACTAATAAACTAAAAAATGTTAAGAACAACCTTGTATATCCCGAGGTCCTTACAAGTTCGGTCCATTTGAACTGAACCAACCATAAGACTAATCCTCGTTCGAATGCTGAAACACAAGGGTTATGCAGTCTCTCTAAGATTTGAACTTATGTCCTCGTTGTTCATGACTATATATTATGATTTATGACCATAATTTAAATTTGATTTAGTTCTCTATTAACTTAGAGTTAATAGTTATGCATCACTAAGAAAAATTCCCAGCTGATACACAACTGAGGAGAGTAAACCATCAAATTCATTTCTAAGGTTGGCAGCGTCTGACAAGTTCGTCTCCAAATTATGGAAAATATTAAATTCGTCCCCAAGGTTGCCAAAAGTCCATCAAATTAGTCTTTGACAGACACCAAAGGACTACTTTAATTGACTTTTGATAATTTTGGAAACAAATTTGATATTATTCATAGCTTGGAGATGAACTTGACAGACACTACTAATCTCGAAGACGAATTTCATGGTTTACTCGTTAACTTGGAGTTGATGTTTATGCATCATTAAGGAAAATTACCGGCTGATACACAACTGAGGAGGCATGCCCTGCTGGGAGGAACAGCCGGATCGATCTTGGTTAGATTGGCGATGTCCACAACGGTGTACTCGCTAAAGCTCGAGACAAACAGGAAATGGTGTATGATCTCTCCATTTAGATCAGTGAATCTAGAACTATCATATCTTGGCATTGAGGGAGAAACTCTATAGGGAAATTTCGAACAAAGGTTGCTGTTGGGCGATTTGCAATCGATGCACTCACTGCAATCTGGCAAGAAAATTGTGATAACTGTGTCTCCTTTTGCAACTTCTGTTACATCTTCTCCAATACTTTCAACAACCCTATATCAGATGAAATTTGGTTGGAACTTGGAACGCATCTTATAGTATTAATTGTCTAAACATGTATAAGAAACAAATGGGTGCTAATGATGGCAATATGGCATATCATTGGCAACCATGGTTAAGAAAACTGGACCGGGAACCAGACCCTATGCAGTCCAGGATTCATCAAAAAAACCACTTGCCCAAAAGTGGAATTTCTATTTTGTTGGTAAAATGAGGTTTATTTTCAGTAAATAAACTGTTGAAAAAAAAAATAAAAGGATTAAAATTTGATAAGCTCACCCAATTGCCTCATGACCCAGAATTCTTGGCCAAATTGCAGCAGGGTCCTTCAAAGCACATAAACAAAAAAGAAAAACATTGAATAGATTATCATATAAAAAAGAAAGAAATTAAAATGATTATAACTAACTACCTCCTGAACCTTCCAAAAAGTGAGATCACTGTGACAAAGCGAGGAGCATGTGACACGAATCCGAGCCTCGCGAGGCATTGGTGGCGCCACTATTATCTCCTCAATACTCAACGGCTCCCCTGGTTTGCGACTAACCGCCGCTACAATTTGCAAAACAAAAACAGAAACAAGTAGAACTCACATTTCATTTCATTTCCATCATTTATGCATCATATGCTCTTAGACACCTAAACCGATATATGGAATGGAGATCTTAGTAATTGAGAATTATCTAAGTGTTAGACCCACACATTATGTTTAGATCCATTGGCAATTAACATCCCTAAGCACTTAATAATTGTACGTTAGGTACAAATAACATTATCTTGTTCTTCTTCTTCATGTATGTTATGTATGAAACATAATCAACTTTCAACTACAAATGGCGAAGAAATTCAATTTTTTCATGGATAATGTAATGTTACCACACCTTTGCATCTTATGGGTTGCCCTTCTGAAATTGTTCTTGCTGCTTCATCCATGGTGGTGGTGGTGGTAATATATCCAAGTCTCTGGACTCTGGACTGTGTTAGTATTGCCACTCTACCAAGGTGTCGGTTGCTGCTCAAGTACGTATATACGTCGGGTCAATTGCTGATCACACAATACGTTTTTTCTATTGCACAAGACTAAGTTATATATGTAGTCTTAGAATCACTATCCACTCATACTATGTCTACTTTATCTTTTATCAAAAGATTACAAATGACAATGGTGTCGCATTTTTTACCATCTTAAAAAATAACATATTCTTGCGTTTGACTCCCAGAATGAACCAACATTTTTAAAAAAAGTTATATTATTATGAATCAAAAAACACTTGTCTTACCTCATTTTTAATCTCATCCTCTTCCATAGAATTCTACCATCCTTATGGGAAAGAAATGTTTATAAAATATAAATAGACAAATTTACCATCATTTAAAATTAAAAATTTAACTTTGCCGTCCCATAATAATAATAATAACAACAATAATATTTTTGAGAGTTAAGAAAATAATAAATATTAAATAATTAATAACAATAAATATTAAATAATTAATGATAATAAGTATTAAAGAGGATAATAATAATAATAATAATAATAATAGTATCAATAAATAATTAATAATAATAATTATTATTATTATTAATGTTAAAATAATAATTTGATGGGAGTTGATAAAATAATTAATATTAAATAATAATAAGTAATAATAAAAATAATTAATAATAATAACAATAATTAATAATTATTTTAGTTAGCTAATACTAATAAAAACAATAATTAATAATTATTATTAAATAATTAATTATAGTATATTAATAATAAATAATTAATATCAATAATATTAATTAATAATATTATTACTAATTAATTGGTTAATATTAATAAATAAATAATAATAATGAAATAATATTAATAATAAGAAGAATAATTTATTTTAGAGTTGAGAAAATAACTATTAATTATATGTAAATTATATTTAAATATAAATTTAATGTGTATAATGATCAATTTTTTTTCATTTGTAAGAGGTATTTTTGGTAAAATAAAAAAATATTTTCTAGAATACTAATGTCAACCAAATGTATGAACGGTTTATTTCTAAAGATATTTTATAAAATTCACAATAATTTAATAAGTGAACTAACACATTTAAAAACCACTTAAAAGAATTTTTACTATTAATAACATTCCTAATTCTGCGAACCACGACCTGACGTACAATATACCATATGGCAAGCGAGTGGCTGAGAGTTGACCACAAATTGGACACCCAGGATCGGGCCACACTCACGTCACTGTGGACGAAGGACAACGTCACAGGTGCATTACGATATTTTTGGTCAATGTTATTTGGGCCTTGGGCCTTGGGCCTTGGGCCTTGTCTCGTTAATTTTAAGACATTCAGACCAAAAACGATGTTACGGCCAAATTTGGACAGCCCAAAGAGAATATTGATTGAAAACATTCTTTATAATGATTTAATAACATTTAAATTAGTACATCATTAAATTATAATTGTTTAGAGTGAGCGGACATGATAGTCATGAACCCCAAAGAATTCACTGTTACTTTATTGATAACGTCGCAATGGAATGGCACCTCTTTATTGAACATGTGTTTTCTTCAGTCACAAAAAAAAAAAAAGAAAGAAAGAACAAGATAGCTCTATGAATCCATATCATTTTACATTATTGAGTGCCATCATTCAAGATTGAAGACTGAACTCATTTGTCCATCCAAATCACACATCGTAGGCACTCTCCTTTAACCAACAAATCAAATGCTTTATTGATGTCCTTAAACTCCACCTCATGCGTCACAAACTCATCCAATTTCAATTCCTATAAATAATTAGAGAATAAAATAAACATAAGAGGGGTCTCCAACAAATTGATATTTAGTCATTACTATATTTTCACATGATTGTTACTACTATTTGCAGCATATATCAATAGAGGGGACATTTAAAGCAAGGACTAAACAATAAAATAGAAGAATTTGCATAAAGTGTACCTTGTCCATGTAACGTTTAAGGAGAATAGGCACATGAGACTTTGGTTTGAGTCCTCCAAACAAGGACCCCATGAGGCACTTGCCTTGAACTAGGACCTCACCAGAGCTAAGGCTCAACATGGACCCTGGCTTGTCCACTCCTAAAACAATTGTTTTTCCCCAACCCTGAAGGTAAAAGAATAAAATAAAATAAAAATCACTTTTCCAATTAATGATTTTCAACAAGTATGGATCAATTAATTAAGTTCATTGTTGAGTTTCCATAGATGTGATTATTGTTCATATTGTAAATCCTTACTCAGATTAAAATTACTTTTGATAATGGAATGACACATAATATTTAACTGAATTAACTAAGCTCATATTGCTGGAAAGGTCAATCAACAACTAGGTCTTGCCACTACATGAATCAGACGAGGTGAGGTCATATTGTCCTAGGTTTCAATTTAGTTAGCACAAATGAAAATTTTAATACTCTTGAGTGGACTTTGAAGCTTTGTAAACGAGTGAAAGGTGAAAATCATATTGTATTTGAAGATTTAATCACATTATTGTTGTCATACTTTGAGAGAGGCATACATACCTTTCTACAAGAAGCATATGCTTCTTGCACCAATGATGCCATGCCAACACATTCAAAGCAATAATCTGCTCCTCCACCAGTTTTTTCTAAAATAACCTGCTCCACAACCACACATGATTATCAACAGAAGAAGATTAATGAGAACATTAAAATCATGATTCATGACTAAGCTTATGGTGTTCACAAAAAGTATTTCTTCGTGTGCAAAAGGGAAAAGAGAGTGAAACTCGGCACAACGTCTATTGTGACCTAGAGGTCACAGATTCAAATTCTGAAAACATCTCTGTTTGTACGATAAGATTGTGTACATCTACCTTCTTCAGACTCTATCAAGTGAGAGTCTTGTATAATGGACCGTCCTTTATTCAAATGCAAAGGGAAGTAGCAAATATCCACGCACTTCCCTTGGCTTAAGAAGAGAATTTCAGGACACAAGTCATTTAGATTCAAATAAAGATAGTTTATATAGAGCCTTAACGAGGGTAGACCTGGCTCAAAGATTTGTCTCCACATTCTCCACTATGAACAAACTCAGTTACTCCAAACTTTTTTCCTGAGCAAATGAGAGGAACATGACACATGTAATCAATTTCACAATTTATAGTAACATCATCATTATCTGACATAACACTAGATTAGTTGATCTAATGTTGTTAAACAAACAGTGCATTACCAACTTCAAATTTTGCTGGGTTGACATCAACACCTATAATCCTAGTTGCTCCGCAAAGTCTAGCTCCTTCAGCAACCTACCAAACCAATCAATTTCAGTGATCATGTATTTTACAGAGCCACAAAGTATATAGAAAATTAATGCAAAAGCTATGCTCTAAATAGTCCATACTGCTAATCCAATGCATCCCAAACCAAAGATGGCAACAGTTGACCCTGGCTCCACATCTGCTGTTCTCCAAGCAGCACCTACCCCTAAAAATTGAATTACATGAATGTCGTTCACTAGTGAATTAAAAATGTAAGAACAACCTTGTATTTACTCATGACCATAATTTACATTTCATCCATTTCAAAATATTTGTTTGCTTGACTAATTTAGTACATCTTTGACTCGAATTGAAATCCTCTATCCAATTTTCATGTTTCACTTCCTGTCCATTCAATCAAAAATTAACACATGTAAATATCATCTATGAGTAGTTTTAAAATAGTTGATTTTATGAAAACTATGGGTGATTTCATAATTACACATGTGGGAACTTTTTATTGAATGGGTAATAAGTGTAACACGAAAGTTGGACAGAAAATTTCAATCCCTCTTACTCAATGTATCTTGAAATTTGGGTGCACCATTTCAAAATAATTGTTCGTTCGACTACTTTAATACATCTTTGACTCAATTGTATCGAAACGGTCAAACGAATAGTTATTTTAAAAGACTAAGAGCATTTAATATAGTTCTCCATTATTTTGTAGTGAATGATTTTGCATCTCTTAGGCAAGTTAAATTACCAGTAGATACACCACAACTGAGGAGGCATGCCCTGTTGGGAGGGATAGCTGGATCAATCTTGGTCAAATTGGCAATGTCAACCACAGTGTACTCACTAAAGCTTGAGACAAACAAGAAATGGTGTATGATGTCTCCATTTAGGTCAGTGAATCTAGAAGCATCATATCTTGGCATCCAAGGAGAGACTTTGAAGGGAAATTTTGTGCAAAGGTTGCTCTTGGGTGATTTGCAATCCACACACTCCCCACAATCTGCCATGAAAATTGGGACAACAATGTCTCCTTTGGCCACTTCGGTTACACCCTCTCCTACACTTTCCACAACCCTGCATTCGGTCAAATTCGGTTAGAGGAATTTAGGTGAAAGGAATGAGTAACTTAATCGTTTATTTATTTATTTATAGTAATATTAGCACACCCTATTAACACTGTGGACTAGCATATGTTCTCAAACAAACATCCTAACATCCTATCCCGTAGTACTTATTCACTAATGCTCTTATTTATATAACTAATGGATTTAACCACTTATTACTTCTAGTGGGCCTACTATTGGGTCTTGGGTCTTAGCGCTGAACTTATAGGCATAGATGAAACAAATGGCTACTAATGGTAGAAAATAATTGTGATATTTATTTATATAAAAAGGTGTAAACATTTTGTTATTTCTCTCGGAATACATTATGGAATTAACCGGATATTTAGTATTTTTTGGTGCAAAAATAATGTTGCTAGTAATAAAAAGTGGAATTCCTTTTTCACGAGTATAATGAAATTTATTTTCAGTAAATAAATAATATAAATAAATAAAGAGTACAAATCAAGAGCTCACCCAACCGCCTCGTGACCCAGAATTCTTGGCCAAACTGCAGGGGGTTCCTTCAAACCAAAGGGAAAAAAGAAAAGATTAAGAAAAGGTAATCTAAATCAACAGAATCAAAAGAAAAAAGGAGAAAAAACAATGGCAAAGAAGAACCTTGAGATTCCAAAAAGTGAGGTCGCTGTGACAAAGAGAGGTGCAGATAACACGAATCCTCGCTTCGCGAGGCATTGGTGGCGCCACTATTATCTCCTCAATACTCAATGCCTCTCCTGGCTTCCGACAAACCGCCGCTATACAATTTGCAAAACAAAAAACAAGTCCCATTCATATATATATCAACATCAAATTAAATAAATGGCCAACAATTTTGATGGATTAATGTCACACGTACCTTTACATCTTATGGGTTGCCCTTCATGAGTTGTTGCTACCTTATCTTCTTCTTCCATGGTGATCGGTGATAATGTTCCAAAATACACACACAAGGAGGGGAGAGTCTCTGTGTATTGTCACTAGTCTCAGTCGGTCTACGAAGGTGTTGGGAACTCACCTCATAGATATATATATATTATATATATATATATATACACACACACAGACGTGCGCAGATAATAATCTACAAATTTACTTGTTATTTGTATGTATATTCAGCATGTTAAATCTGAGTTTGTGGTTGGTTTGGTTGGGTGCGTTGTGAGAAATTGACCTAAGAAAATATAAGTTAAAACCCTGTTTGAAAAATTTAGAAATTGGTAAATTTTAGAAGGCTGGATTCGAGTCTGGTCTAGTTCCGTAAGAAGGAAATTTTGTTGTGAAAAACTAAATCTCATTTTTGAAATCTACGCGAAATGGATTTACTTGCGAGTTTTTCGAGTAAATTGAGTTAAAATGATATTTTTGGATAAACAAGGGCAAAATGAGAATTCTAAGAAATAGGGATAGAATCTGAAAAATTTAACATGAAAAATGGATCTGGGACTATCAAGAATCTTTAGGTAAAATCCCGAGCCTTTTTGGGTTGATAAATTAATTTTTAAAAAGAATTGAAGTTTTTAGGGTAAAAAGGATGAAAATGGGAATTTTGGGAGGGGCAATTCGGGAATTCTAAAAAAATGGGACTCCTATTGTAAAGAAAACATGTTTGTTGCCTCATGGAAGGAGCCTCGTTCTATCAAGAGATAGAAGGACAACACAGATTGAGAATATGAGACCGATACGGATTACGTCATCACGAGGGCAAACTCACTAGAACAAAACCATAAACCACAATTCTTAGTCTTTGATAGTGGGTAAGGCGACTCAATAATACTCTTAACTCTTTTTGTTTATATGTGTATCTAAGTATCTATTGGTATATATGATTATATATATATATATATATATATATATATATATATACACACACATACATGTACACGCATTTCAATTAAATCCATATATCTATACAACATATAATAAAATTATTTTGAATTTTAAATTATTATGTATTATTTTTATATTTAATTTAATATTATTTAGTTAACATAAAATTGAAAATAATAATAATATTCAATTAGAAATAAATAAAGCAGAACATTAAATAGGGGAGAGAAAAAATTGAACGAGTAATTAATTAATGTGCATAAATATAATTATAAATTTGTCCAAAATTATTATTATCTCCATTTATTTTTAATTGTCATTTTTTATTTTTAGATACATTGTTGATTGAATGTATTTAACTAAAAATGTACTGATGGAGTATTTGATTAAGAGGAGAGAATAATGAATTTTTTGTCCAACAAAAACTGTGGGCATTGTTTGTGTGAATTCAGTCAAAATGGTGACCACACAATGTGTTGTGCACGAATCAGCATATTAAGTTTTGCACCTGTAAACGAATCAGCATATTAGTTCATCTAAAAATAAACAGCTTATATTGATTACTCATGAAAATACTAAAGAATTTAGAGACTAATCTGGTTTATATTTCTTTTAATCAAAGATCAATTTAAGGTATTTAATTGTCAATAGCTAACATGTCCAGTGATTATCATTAATAAGAATCACATTGAGTTTTTTTTTTTTTTTAAATGAATCAATTTGAAGGTTTATTCATAAGAAAGAATAATAGTCTCCCCTCAATAATTTTTGGTGAATCTTTTTTAGTGTCCATAGCTATGTATCTTTCTCCCTGAGTAATGGTAAAATGAATAGAAATATTACTACGTATAACCGTGAATACAATAGTTTATATTTAAACCCATTTAATAAAAATTATAAGAGAATTGGTTATTATCAATTTTATTTAAAATATATTCACGTATTTAATCAGGCTATTCTAACTTTTTTTTAAGTGTGTGTTGAAATTGGTATCTATAGAATAATTTTCCACATGTATTATTGATATTATATATAAAGCTATTATTTTAATATTTTTCAATGTCCATCGGTTAGGTGGAGACTAATATTGTACCAACTAATTAAGGACAGCGACCTTTCAGCCTTCATTGAATTCCAAACTAGCAGGGTTGGAATATCACAATAATAAAGGGTAAAACTGATCAGGTTCCTAAAGGGTAAAAACTTGCTATTAGATATTTATTTATTTATTGGCTAGACTACACATGTCTTTCTATTATAGAGATTTTTTTTTTTTTACAATTGAGTAGAACTTTTTAGATGACAAAATATTTTTTACTAAGTTTTAATACAACTGCATACTTAGCAATTAAATCTCTCTTGTAAACTTTGCAACTTTCTTTTTGGAAAATATTTTTAAAAAAATATGTTTTAGAAGCTCATTTAGACGTGATAAATTATGTATAAATAAATGAAAATTTTAATTATATTTTTGATAAATATGTTAATTTTTTAATTTTAGATAAGTATCTTGACTTCTTATTATTAACTCCATTCCAAAAAAAAAAGTCATTAATTAATCTAGTGAAGAAGAGTTTGAGTAGTATGCATAAAGTTTTAGATTCAAACCTTATTGTCACTAATAGAATTTTTGAAGTAGCAAAAGAAAATTTCATGCCAGGAGAAGAAGTGCAACAAGAAACGCCACCCTACCTAGACTTACGAATGCTTTAAATATAATAAGATAATTAACAATAAGTGAGATTTTTATAAATTAATAATCAAAGATATTGGTTATTTTTATTAGTAAATTCATCTCATAGACTCAAACCACACAAGCTATTCAGACATATGTCATTTCACTCTATCTTAACCTTTGAGATGGAGATCAATGGTTTTGTGTTAATTTTTAATTTTTCCCCTCCTTTCCTAGAATCGAACACACACGGTCCATTAGCTTAATATTAAGAGAGATGTCAATTGATGGAGTATACCGTTTGATTTAGATACTCAATTTCTCTATTATGTCAGCTGAAATTTATAGACTATTTTAATAGGCCAAGAATGATTAATTCAGCAAAGCCAAACCAACATCCTGCTAAAAAGAAAAAAAAGTATACAAATTCACCATAGAATATATAACTTACTGAATTCTCAAATATCCAAATAGATATCTACAAAAGCTATGTTAACATAACATTATTAGTGTTTGAATTTTGATCCTATAGTTTGAACATGTCTTCACTTCCAGATTCAATCCCCAAGACGGACAATTTATGCCTGCGCACACTGCCAATTATCAAAGATATATTGTGTCAAATCCCAAAAGGTTTCCCCTAATACACGTTTGAAGCTTTAAATATGATTTGTATGTCTGTTAGCTCTCACCTAACTTCATTTGTAAACACGACAAATTTCATGATTATATATATAATATTATTATTGTTAGCAATCACAATGAAATGAGGACAAACCAAGAAAAAACTAAATAAATAATTAGTCTCAATATACGCCAAAATCTAAAACACATGCATAATCGCATATGCACGGAATATTTTCAGTTCTTTTAACATTGGAAGTTGGAACAACGATGTATTTGGGAGGATTAACATGCATCAGGACAAAGTATTTTAATTTTGCTTGACGGATATGTTATACCTACCTTGTTTGTTTAGGGAAAAATAAAATAAAAATTTAAAATAAACAACTTAGAAAGGAACTTGATGAAGTGCTTGATATTGATAATGGTGGTAGGGGCTTGGGAGGATGATCAATTTAATCCTGCATCTGTGTGTCTCTTTGAGAAATCCACCTTTATGAAACAAATAAATGAGTGTTATTGGTGAATATTATAAAAAGTTGATCCACACTTATAATTCACATCACGCAACAAGTGGCTTATGGAGCCTGGCAAAGCTCAATGCCACCAAGTCTCAGTCAAACAGCCCTCTTGTATTTCGTGCAGAGACATATTTTTATACTTTCTTCTGCTTCGTGCAGAATTGTTTATCATTATTTTATGTAATTCGCACAATTATGAGACGCATTGCGTAGATGTTACCGCATTTTTATAATTGCTAAAACATCACTACAACTTTACAAACGCTAACTATCATTCCCATATTTAAATTTTGAGTTAGCGATTAAGTTAGTTCATGAGAATTGTCTCGATGTTGAATTTGATTTTAAAAAATTATAAACTCAACTTAGTCCCTAAACAAAATTAGATAGAGGGACCAATTTGGACACTAAAAAAAAAATTTAAGAATTAAGTTGACATTTTAATCTTTTTAAAAATCAAATTAAATACTAAAACATTTTTCCAGCACTAACTTAGACATAACTCTTACATTTTTTTATGCGTGTCTTTTTCAATGCAAGTATGGGGGAAAAAGTAAATATGCAGAAGCTACTTTTCAAGCAGAAAAGTTGAGGGGCCAAATGGGCCAAACAATATATGTGATAGCAATTTTTGTTTTTGGTATAAGATAACAGTTTAAAGGCCACTAAACCACATAGGATGCTTATACTACCAAAACTTGGATGGGGCCGGAATTTAGTGGTATTAAAACAATAGAAAACCACCAGAACTAACACAATTGGTAGTTAGCATAAGTTTCTTAAGCAGCTTCTTAGGCATTCAATCTTTTCAAAAATAGGATTTCTTCCTCTCTTTTCCCTCTAAAAACTATGAAATTTAACCTCTTATTACATGGAAGAAATCAAAATTATTGGCAGACAGTTAGGCTACAAGCTAGAGTTTTCCTTGGACACTCTTATACACAGAGATATAGTGATCTATCAGATTACAGCATCAGTGACTTGATATGAGTTACTAATACTTTAAGTAAAGAATATTCATTAATTTCCCACTGTAACAAACTCAGCTTACAACAAATTTAACAAGACCAAGATGATCAATTCTCTAAACAACATCATCATTTTTTTTATACAAATTACAAAATAGTGACAATATTATGACACTGGTCAAAAGCTCCTAATTACAGGACATTACATATATCTCACAACAATAAAGTGATCTTCCTATGAGAGTGCTCTCCAAGGGAACCTACTTCTCCATGTTCATGATCATGAAAAATGAGGGTCAAGATTCCAACTAAGCACAACACTGAACCAACAAGAAGTTTGTCGTACCGCTCCACCCAGTGAAACTTCAGCTGGCTGGCCCCGTAGAATGACAATGCTACGAGCGAAGTCATCACGGATATTGTGCTGTAAAAAGCAGTATTGTGTGAAGCTTAGTAAAAGTAACAAGTCTCTGATGGAAGAAATTCAGAGCTTCAAAGACTATGCATCTTTAGTAAAGCACAGCATTCTAAGTTTCAATTACAGAACAGGATTCTTAAATTCAATATTCTATTAAACAACCCGAATTTTGCCTGGAAAAAAAGGGTCTACATATCTAGCTAGATTGTTGAAGAGCAACAGAAAAGTAGATCTGATGAAGGCTAGCACAGTAGCTAGAAATAAAAGACCAAGAAAAACTATAGGCAAAACTATTAAACAAAGTATTTTTATTGGTTTCACTATAGACATGGTTCACAATACGACACTACAGCAACGTCTTATCCATATAGCCAATCTCATATAGTAAAACAAGGTTTGGTAGTTATCGTTGTGTATCTAGTTAGTCTTTTAAGTTTTAATCATAATGTTATGTCCTCTGAATATGTTAGAACAGAAGAGAGAATTGAGGCAAGGAAAATACCACCATTGTCCTTCCGTTACAACAAAAAAGAAAAGGAAAAAAATAAGGAAGATCAAGTCAAAGAGCAAGTCAAATTTCAGAAAAGGATTAGTTAGGATTGATTAGATTAGGATTAGTTAGGATTGATTAGTTAAGATAAGATTTAATTGTTAGGTAATTTTAATATTAGGATAGAGGATTTAAAATTAGATCATATCTTTTATCTTTATCTGTTATCTTGTTAGATAGGGTAGTTAGGAAACAAAAGTTATAAATAGAGGAGCTCTCAAGGGGTTTAGGGAAGAAGGAAATCAGGACTAGACCAGGCTAGACACCCCACTAAAGACTCATCTATTGCTATTTCTTTTCTTGTTCAAGGAGAGTAACCTTTAAGGGCGCTGTCCATCAATAAAATTTCGTTTTATATAATTTCCCTAAGTGTGATTAATACCAGTTGTTACACATAACTATTCAGCTCTCAGCTGGCTTCTCAACAAGTTTGTCAAAGCAACCCAACAGAGAGGACATTGTTTACACATAGCAACTAAGAGTCGGGGACTGCCAGTTGAATAATAGAAGCTAAAGCAGAAGTTGTTACAAAGAAATTATTCAAATGATATCTTCTTATTATAACTTAATTCCCAAGTGTTTCTTTACATTGCAGACAAATGCTGAGCAATAGTGTATTTCGTAAGTTTCATTTGTATATTTCTGACTTTCCTAGTGGCCAATGGCCAACATCAGTATTTCTAACCATGATAACCACCGACAGTTTCTAGACTAATACATCACTTTATACCATTGCAAGCAAACACAGATGTAACAGTCTAACACGCATGCACATAAAGGTGGAAGTGAATTTTGCCAATTTGAGAGAGGAAGCATAAAAAGAAAGTGTTTACAGAAATTGACTGATACCTGAATAGGAGCACTATGATGGCAAGCACCATCATGGAAGACGAGTTTCCAACTGCAAGAAATACTGGAAGCGTTGTAGCGCATGGAGACAACGCAGGAACAAGAATAAGCCCAGCAACAGCCATTTTCTCCATGGGCTGGTTGTGCGAATGACTATGGCCACCCTTTCCCATCAAAAACAACAGAACATAACCACCACCTAGAAATACAAGCAACAGCGAAGCAAGCTTGTGAACTGTTTCTTCGCCAGCAATGGTGTTTGCCATCGTGATTGCTGTTATACCAAGCAGTGAAGTGGATATTACGTGCAAAACTGCTCCAAGTGCAGCTGCAGGAAGAGAATGGACATAGTAAAAAATCCAGTGTCACAAATAATGCAGTTATAAATAATAGAGTGATACTGATTGGTTGCCAAAGTCACAACTCACAACTCAATTTATATTTAATTACTGAAATATTTGTGCCATGTATCACTCTTCTTTTCCTTCTACAATTTGCCACAGATGCCTCTGACTATTAATGATAATTACAATGTCATAACAAAACAACTAAACATGGCATTGTCGTATAATGTTCAGATAATATGCTTTCAACAGCACCACAAACAAGTATGCCAACACAAGAATGTACGAAACAAACACTGCCTCATCACCAATTCAAGTAGTTGAGAAAAAATATCTTCATAATAATGCCATCATCCATCATCAAAAGCTTCAGGATATTATCCAACATGTTTGACCTTTCTCCTTACCTCATCTTTGCAAAAACTGAGATTTCAAACTAAAGATTTTGGCATGCACATCAATTAAATTTCTAAAATATAGTTCATAGAACAGCATGTATTAACCCAAAAAGACACATAAAGCAGTAACCAAAGCACTCATCAATGCAAAACTGATAAACTCTTCTATTAATATAACAATGATATTTGAGAAACCAAGTGCTGAATCTATCATTTAAAAAAGACTAAGATCCAATGGAATATTACAATGGGAAGATCCAATGGAATATTACAATGGGAGGTTGATGACTAAAACAAGGGTGCAAACATTTATTTAGATTCCGAAACACGTTCCATTAATCATCCTTTTCTGGACACATATAATAATGACGATGCTCGCCTGAAAAAATGGGTTCTTCAGCTAGCAGCACTAAAGGGGGGGAGGGGGTGGGAATGGATATGGAAAGTTGGGAACTAGGGTGTGTTTGGTTCCAGTTTTCATTTCCTGTCTTCATAATTTTGGGGAGGAAACCGTGAAAACGATCAAATCCTGTTTCCTATTTTCACTATTTCCTTTACAACACTCCAAAAACTTGAAATACAGGAAATGAAAACTGAAATCCAATTTCAGATTTCAAGTTCCTACAGAAATCAAGACATTTGCTGATTGATGATACTCCTATCCAAGTTAGTATATCCACAGTAACAGATCAATGCTCATAGATAAAGCTTTGAACAACAAAACCACAATCCCTAACCACCTTGCGAATCTCAAATTCCAGCTATCTTAACTTCCTAAAAATCGAATTTTTCCCTCATTTCCCCAGAAAGCCGAAGCGGGAATTGAGGGAGAAGAGGAGGATCTAAGAATAAAATCGAAAGAGGGTGGTGAGAAGAGAGAAGAGAGGGAACTCACTGACTAGTAGGGTTCTGGAGAGGGTCCATTTCTGAGCGCGACCCACAATGGAGAAAGGGAGCCAGTGGGTGGGAATGAAGGAATGGAGAAGCGAGACGGTGGCTATTCCCCCAATAGTTGATAGATCTTCTGCGCTGAAAGCAGCCATTGCCGAATGAAAGGAATGAAGAAAAAACAGAAAACAGGATTCAGAATGAGATCTATGAATGGGTAACAACCACGCAACTGCAGATCCTGTAAGAGAACATTCAGAATGCTAACTGGGTTGCCAGACAAATTATTATTGAAATATGCTAAAGTGAGGATCTCTTTGTAAAGAAATAAAGAGTCACGCTCTCATATTTTAATGATTTAATAGTAATATTAGGGTAAAATGAGGGACTGGATCTTTGCCCTTTGTTTTGCATTTTCTATGATTTGATCTTTTAAGTTAAAAATGCTTTTAAAAAAGATTAAAACATCATTTTTATCTTTGAAGTTGGCAATTTTCATTTATTTCAGCCTCAAACTCTCAAAATCATTGAAGTTGTTTTCTAAGTGGTCAAACGTTCATCAAGTCAGTCCCATAGAAACTTAATTCCAGGAATAGACTTGATGGACGTTTGACAACTTCAAAAATAATTTTGATGATTTTAAAAATTTTAAATGAAATTAATGAAAATTGTCAACTTCTTGAGAAAAATAATGGTTTACTCTTCAAAAAAGCCTGTTAGCTTAATTATTATTTGGGTTAGATCAAACTAGGTCTCCATTGAGCATTTTAACCTACTTCCACCCTTAATAACAAGGCCGTAAGACAAGAAAAGATGGAGAACTTACATGAGATTTTCATAGTGATTAGTTGATAAAATCGAGTGTTACTTATGAAGGAATAAGCAAAATAAGAACGTAAAACATAAAATTGTGACATGAAAACCAAGATCTTCCCAAAACTATAAATTCACTACTAAAAAACGTTCTTTATTAACAAATTTTATCGGTGGATATATCCACCGACATTACCAACGAATTTTATGCTTTCAATTTGTCGGTAAATGTTTTTCACAAGTATTTTGGCAAAGATCATCATATTTACCGGCAGATAAAATTTGTCAGAATATTCGGTGATATATATTAATGCAAATTGGTGCCAACACATTACCAATGGATAAATTTGCCAATAAATTTTAGAGGATAAATTATATAGATGATAAATTTACTGTCAATAATAGTTTAAGATTATTAAATTTATCATTTATATTATTCCCGTTAATAAAAGTACACAATATAAGCATATTACCAAAATTTGACGTACGATGTACCTAATTAATTATGGGACTCACATATGGATGAAACGTAGTAGGCAACATGTGGCTTCCTTGAAGATGAAGCTTGGGAAGGAAGTGATTCCTATCTCTGAGCTCCTTGAGGCGCTTAAGAGCATCTAAGTGAGGCACAAAACGGGTTAGAGGCCACATCTTAATCCAAAACTTTAAAGCAATGGGTTTATGAGACTTTCCAAATATATACTCTTCACTTAATCCAAATTTAATCGATACAAAACTTTTAACATTCACACTTAAAACACATAGGGTTATTCTCCTCCCCAAGGACAAGGTCTATCTGCCCTCTAATAAGGTGTGAGTTTTGTTGATTGGCCCCTTGTCCTTGGAGTTAATGTTACTTGAACATTACTTTTGATTTAAAGTTGCATTGCGTTGCTATTAAATTTAGATTTTAGTTTTGTCATTTCAATTTCAATCCGTTGTTAGCACGTAATTGTTAGCCGCTACTAGACATATTTTAGCATGTTTAAATGGTACCAGTAATATGATAATTCTTGTCCTGCTGGTCTATCAGCTGTGAGTTTGCAATTTAATCGTAAATCTATGCTTTTATCACCATTGATATTCAGCCTGGGATGGATGAGGAGGAAGTGATTCCTTACTCTGAGTTCCTTGATCATGATGCTGTGGCTATTCTTCTCTTCAGGGACAAGGTCTGTCTGCATCCTGATGAGGTGAGCTCTCTTTTATTATTACTTCAACATCACTTTTTATAGACACTTTTTAGACATGGAGAATCAAGTATCAATCACTTTTGTGATTTAAATTGCATTACCTTGTTTAATTGTTTCAGACTTTCAGTATCTGAATGCTTCTTCGGCATTCTGATGTCGAAAACAAAATCCATATTGGAAATCATTTAAGGTCTTGCCCTGCACCGAAACCTTAGAAGGTTTAAGTCCGTCTAGATTGTTCTTTGAATAACCTCAACTGGTTTAATACTGGTTCTCTCAGAGTGCTTTCGTCAAAACTAATTGCTGACAATGATCCCATGAGGGAAGAGTTAAGGAAGCTGGTAGAGAAGAAGGAAGAAATCAGACATGCTGACGCACAAGTAGGTCCGGCGCATCCTTTGGTTTGGTCTCGGATTTGGCATAGTCACGGTCAGCCTCACGTTTTGGGAGTTCTTGTGGGTGCCGACCGTGTATGCCGTGCAAAATGACGATACAAATATAATAGAATGGTTGAAAATTTATTCTAACGTTCTAATGTAAAAAAACTCATTCTCACATAAATCATATAAATGTAAAACATTTAATTTGTATATAATTTTGGTGGCTCATGAGCTAGCTCAAACTTAGTGAACTGAGCTCGAGCCCCAAAAATTTGACTTATTTCTAAATGTGTTTAAGCTCGGCTTGGCTCACTGGCCTGAGCTTTAACAAGCTCGACTCTCTTTCGGTTTACTCTTAATAAAGATGCATCTAAACCGGGAAACAATTTTAAATATAACACTCGAGCATGTAGATTTTAGATGCAATATTAGGTTTTTTTTACTTATCTATGGCCCCAAAATTTTTATGATCCCCACAATATGGTGTCTTGAAAAAAATTACGATTGTATGGGTTTATTTTCTAAAATCGTCACTCTGTGTGGCGATTTCAGACATCCAAATTTTTTTTAGGTTTGAAATCGCGATTTCAGACTCTGAAATCGCCATGGGCCGCAGTGATTTCAGACTTTTTTTTTTTTTGAAATCGCCCTAAACAGTGGCGATTTCAAAAAATTTCCCCATACTTTCGTAATTTTTTATTCCAGCTCATATATTCGATTTTTTTCCCCCAAAACCCACCCCAACGTAAAAACCCCGCAATTTTAGAGCTATCTTTTCCTAGATAGTAAGCAATTTCTTTCACTTTATGAATAGCGAGGAGGAATCGAAGTTTGTTCAGAGAACGTAGCTAAGCATCTTGTTAAGGATAAACCCTATTGATAATTTAGTTTGAGGCTAGTGGCTTCATTGCAAGTGTTGGAGAAATTTCAAGTCAAAGATTTGGCTTAGTACAATTGCCAGAAGCTCTTCTTTCTGAGATTTTAGAGGATTAGGAGTAGGCTTCGTTGCAAAATGGTTCTCGCAGTTGTTGACGATGCTGAATTCACTGGAACCATTGGTTGGAGAAAATAGCTGGTTTGGTTTAAGAAGTAGAATCACAATAACAAGAAGCCATGAGCACATGTTAATTGCTCGCCAACAACCTACAAAGTCATGGACAAGCTCTTCAACAGTTTTGTCGATTTGAAACATTAACTTTAGACTTTCTGAACTTAGATCGAGACTACGCAAAATAATATCAACTTTAAATCCCTTTTTTTTTTGGTGAGGTTTTAAAAGTTTCTTTTTTTTAATATAAGGATCAACTTTAAATCCTTCATTGATATTTACTAACTTTTTGAATTGTATAGATTCATTTTAGGCTGAACTAGGTTCTAAATCTTAGGAAGGTTGTTAGGTTGACGCGCATGATACAAATTATGGAAGACAAATTATGCTTCCTTTTTCTGTTTATGTACTGTTATTTATGTTGCAGAAATCTGAGCAAATATGATACAACAGTTTATAGTGTAATGACATGTATAGGGTACTAATAGGAGTGAAAGATATCAATGTAGTTTATATCAGTTTGCATTTGACTCTCGTTCATTATACGAAGGTTGATATGATTAAAATGATAAGTGATATGTGAATATTCTTATTTTAAAGAGCCTAATAACATGTTTTGACATTAATGAGATTTAAAGAGTATGAAAATATATTTTAATATTAGAAATTGATGTTAAATTTACCTAAACTTTTGTTAATAAAAAGATTTCTTTTGAGTAAAAGCAACTATTGTGATAAAATATATATTCATAAAAAAGATTAAAAGGACTAGTGAATGGGGAGAAAAAAACAGGCTGGTCACTTTCAATGAATTCCTTTAAGTCTTTTTCTTGGGGTACTTAATTAGATGCTGACGTAAAAGCTCTTGAACAATCCAAATGGCATTTATTCAATAATTAAAGGTAAGATAGAAAATTCAGCAATTTTACCTGTTTAGAAACATCAGCCACATTTACAGTAACATATTTTCCAACTTCAAATTATTCCTTTATTCTCCTAGAGCACATGTACTGTTTACAGCTAGACGTTTTCATTAAATTAATGATGAAGAAAATTAATAATCAAGAAATTAAGAAAAGTTGGGGGTACTAAGCATCGATTAAAGGCTTGACTCAAAAGGTCATCAAGCAAAAAGGCAAAAAGCTTATATCATCACATGTCCTGTCCACAGGAAAGGGGTGCCATCCACTATTCCCACATCCATTTTATGCTTTACAACTCCTCATCTTTTTATGCATTTATCAATTTCTTGGTACCAATAAATTGTAAAAAAAATTAGTATACGTGTTCATATTTTTATGAGTTGTGATAGATAGTTCGACAATATTTTATCTCAAATTTGTACAACACAAAATTATGCGGCAGACATTTCAAGTTAAAAGATTCTTAAAATATAAAATAAAACAAACAAAGTTTGGTTATGATTTGTAATACAAGCAATTGAGTATGGATTTGTTGAGGCATCCATCATTTTTCTATTTTTATTATGATTGTTGAGACTTACATTAGTATATGAAATGTAGAATTTAAATAATTTTTATAATATCTTAAAGCAACTTTTTTTTATGTATGAGCTTTTTGGTAGAGTTTTTTTACCTATAATTTTAAGATGATATCAAAATTTTATAATGATTATAACTTTTTCGGCAGATACTCTTGTAATAATTATATATCAAAATTAATCTTATTTCTTTTTCACGAAAAGTTTATTTATAAACTAAGTTCACATTTTTTTTTCTCTTCATGAAACTTGGACAAAGAATATTAAAATTCAATGAATAAACAAATAAATAACCTTTTTTTTCTTATAAATCTAAATATATCAAAAAAAAGGAAACAAAGGACCTAAGTCCTACAATAAGAATAAGTCATCCCGAAGGCATCAGCCAATACCATCAAACAAAATATATAACATTTAAAAGTAGATGAACAGCTGTAACTTTCTTTTCAATTAAAGCGCTTTTTTCTCCTGTCCATATTAGACTCTTTTGGATTAATTTTTAACAAAACATAATTTCTTTTAAAATATAATAATAGTTAAAATATAGGTAGTTTCTTGCTTGCATCCTAATATTTTTAAGAGAATGATGCACCAAGTTAAAAATAAAAAATAAAAATTGGATTACCATATTCTACAAAGATCTTATTGTAATTGAACTCTACTCATCTTCTTCTCTGCAGTCCCAACCCCATGGTGGTAGCAACATCACCCACAACTCTTGTCCAGATCCGAGACCCTTTGATGTCGGCGCCACCACCCTCCTACACCGCAGAATTTTCTCTTTCCGTCTTTGATGAAGTTTGTGGTGGTGATTCCTTTGGAACCTCTTGTTGCATAAGTTTGGAATCCTCTAATGATGCTGAGAAATATGGAATTTTTTATGGTTCTGAGTTTTTCTTTGTCAATGGCATTGGTATTTTGTTTCATTGAGGGATGGTGGCTAGAGGAAGGTGTTAGAGAGGGGGGGGGGGGGTTAGCCCAACGGGCAGTTGTCAACAGTGATAAAGAGTGATAGTGTGGAAAGGGGAGAGGTGAAAATTGAGAAAAATTTAGCTATATTTTTAAAATGTGTCTAACCACACTTTTAAAAGTGTGGCTAAATGTAAATGCTCCACTCTAGTCCATCAAGTGCATCATTCTCTTGAACTTACTTGGTAACTTAAACAAAGCCTAAAATATAATTTTAAAAAATATTTTTTTAATATCAAGGTAAAGTATTCTTTTTAAATTTTTTTAGAACATTTCACTTCTACCAAAAAAAAAAAGTGAACAAAAGAATCTTGTCGTATCTATGATTTTTTAATTAGTAAACGAAAGAATCAAATTTTGTTTTGTTGATGTCGCAAGATATTGGTATGATAAGATTTGATTAGACGACAATATAAATTACTTTTTTGTATATATATTTTCAGTACATAATAATTAAATGAGAAATTCGTATGTAAACAATAGATACAAGTCTAATAAAAGCAACGTTCTGAAAATCAGACTAGACTGGTTAATTTGACCGAGAACCCGACCTTAGCCGGTCCAATTAGGCAAATTTGGTTGGGTTCTGGTTCTATTTTTTCTTCTGAAAAATTGATTTTGTTAATAAAAAACTGTTTTTTAAAATAATAAAATAAGAAATCAACTTTTTAAATAAAAAATTGTTTTTATTAATTTTGATTTTGTTCCTACATATTTTGTTAAAAAATATACTATCACAATATTAACAATGTACAAATACTATATAAAAAGGTATTTTTATTTATTATATAACATATAATTAATCATATATATACATAAAAATAATAAAATATATATTTATTAGACCTCAGTTGAACATCTAAACCCTGCCTCGACCGGTTTGATATCCGGTCCAATTTTCTTAACATTGAATAAAAGTGAATATCGCTTGGAAAGATTCCAAAATACTTGGTGGAATTACATAATGAAAATGATATAACTCCCTTTTATTGTAATTATTCAAATATAATGGTGCTAAGGATTTGGACCTTATCATTTCATGTAAAAAATGATCATGTTTAATTAAGTGGGAGAGAAAAAGACATAGACTTTAACCCTCTTAAAATTGGTATAACTTAATTCAAATGTTTGTGTGTTGCATAATGATTTTCAACATGAGAGGATGTATTCTCGTGTGCTAACCTTATGCTTACACATAACTGACATAGTTCCTTTTAATTGAATTTATAATTACTCAATATAAAAATAAACATTACAAAATAGAAAAATAAATATTTTAAACTAGAGAAATAAGTATTGTCACTAAACATTTTATATATCTAAACACATGAGTTTGATATCACTACTAAATAAAGAAATAAATATTGTCACATAATATTATTATATGTTTATGCATATGTGAATTTAATATTATTTATTTTATAATATTTATTTATCTATTTTAATCACTATTAAATAACTATTTTTAAGTTAGATAATAACATTTTTCTTTTAATTTTACTAGTACTATTTTCCATTGAATGCTTCAAGCGCGTGGTCCTCACGCCCCTTGTAGAATGGGACCCGCGAGGAGGTTTGGGTCCCACCACAGTCCACAGCGGTTTTGCATGGAAGCGGCCATGAGGAGAAGATGAGAAGATTCTCTCCCTCCCTCACTTTCTCTCTCTACAGTTTCTCTCTCCTCTGCAACAAAATTCTCTCTCTTTTTCCCCCAAAAATCCAATTTTTACTGCCAAATGATTCTCTTACATGCCCCCTTCGCTGAAATCCAAGCTCGTAGCGTGCACCACCGGCCTCGGTGCGCACCAAAAAACTTTAATCAAGTTCCCTTCTTCTTCCTCTTCTTGTTCACTGCGTTTCCTTTTTATTGAGCTTTTTGGGGTATTCTCCTTGTTCTTCTTTTCAATTGAACTGTTTTTGTGGTTGATCCAACTTTGTTTTCTGAATTCTGATTGTAGAAAAAATCCCTACTTTCTATTAACGGATTCTGCAGTTGGGTTTTCTTACCCTACTTCTAATTTCACTGCTTTCCTGAATCTCCAAGCACAGTTCCTCATATTGGGTTTGTGAAAATTTTGCATTGTGTTTTTGGCTTTTCAGTTTCAAACGCCTGTGTTTGATGCTACTTTTTTATCCTTTTGCTTGTTTTGAAGTTTGTACTGGTTTTTGTTTCATCAATCAATTGTTGGTACTGTTTGTTGTGTGGTGAACTAGTGATGATTAAATTGATGCTGGTTTCTTCTAGGTGTTCATCAGATGCAGTTTTTGATTGCTTGTGTTTGTAGATGGAAATTGATGTAGGAGTTTCCTAGTTATGACCCCTGTCATCTTCACTAGTTCTTTAGATTTTGATGCTAGTGATTGTTTATGATGTGCTAGAATCTGGTTTCTGTGACATAATAGAAGACACTTGTGATCTGTTTTTCTTCTTCTTGTGGCAATTGTTACTATGTTTTACTATTAACTTTGTTACTTTGCATTTACCTAGTTTATTGTTAATCTTATATTAGTACCTTTGATGCTTAATGAATTTACAGATAGATCTCTAAGAATCTAATATATTAGTACCTTTGATGCTTAATGAATTTACAGATAGAACTCTTAAGTCCAGGGTTTCCATAAAGGGAAATTCCAAAGGTAGATTTGGGGATAAATGGGGAACTCAAGCTCCACAATGGAGGATGATAAGGCGTTGCAGCTGTGCCGCGAGAGGAAGAAGTTTGTTCGGCAAGCACTTGACGGGCGTTGCTCACTCGCAGCTGCTCATTTTTCATATGTCCAGTCACTGAAGAACACAGGAACAGCTCTTCGAAAATTCACTGAACCTGAAGGGCCAATTGAGCCTTCCTTATACGCTCCCACTAATGCAACACCAGAACAATCACTTGCTTTGACTCATGAGAAGACCTTGTCCCAGTTATCATTTTCTTCACCATCCACGTCGCAACGCATTGATGCGGCTGAAGCCTTCTCGCCAACTCCCTCTCCGCCAAGTATTAAGCTCCATGCAAATCACATGAAACGTACTGGTATTCCTTCAAAAAAGGTTGAAGAGAAAGTGCCTGTGCCTGTTATAGGAATGGTAACATCCTCAGGTACTCCACAGAATGGTACTCCTCGATTCAATGGAAGGCACGAAACATCGGCATTTGAAGATCCTTCTCTTCCGGATGGAACTCCCCAATGGGATTTCTTTGGTCTTTTCCATCCTATTGACCATCAATTTCCCTTTCAAGAAGGGAAGGGCATGCACCAAGATATGGGGAATGCTGATGCTATAACACAGCTAAGGGAAGAGGAAGGAATTCCTGAGTTGGAAGATGATGAAGAGGAGGTTTCTTCTCATGGAAGGGAAGGCTCTCAGGATTCTGAAGACGAATTTGACGATGACCCTACCACAGAAACCCTGGTCCAAAGATTTGAGAATCTTAATCGAGTTAATAACCATGTTCAAGGAAATGGTTTACCTGCCACCACTAAGCCTTTGGCTGGGGGTTCGGCCTTTGAGGTTGAATTAGTGAATGGAGAGAAGGGAAAATCTCCTAGTATATCCCCGTTGAAGACAACACCTCCAGAAACTCCGCATCCACCTGGAACAAATAAATCAACCGAGAAAGAAAACCAAAGCGAGAATAAATTCGCCCCCAAGAATTTCTTTGCAAGCATGAAAGATATTGAATTGCTCTTTATTAAAGCTTCTGAATCTGGTAAAGAGGTTCCAAGGATGCTTGAAGCAAATAAGTTTCACTTTCGTCCGATATTCCCGGCAAAAGAAAGTAATCTTTTTGGCTCGCTCCTCGCCCTTTCTGTCTTTGTGTGTCAGTTATCATCTGGGGAATGTTAAGCATTAGCTTTTCTTATTAGCTTTTCAGTATGACATGTTCCTCTCTTCCTCACAATTTATACTTTTTAGTTCATGCTACCTCTACTGACTACTTAAGATATACCCTATAGACTCTTGGTCAAAAATAGGAGAAAGGAATATACCCTATAGACTATAGACAGTCCTTGCATGAATGGTCATAACTGGGATCATGGTGCATTTTAAACTGAATATCTTCTTCCCTTTGTAGTTCTTTGGGTTAATAACAATTTCCTGTTTCTAGGAGGCTTTGGCAAGATTATTTTCATTACTGTGTAATTTATTTCAAGATGAAATGCTTTAAAGTTTAAACTAGATAGTTTTAATTGTGACAGATGGTTCTGTGGCGTCGTCGTTTTTGAAGGCATGTTTCTCTTGTGGGGATGACCCGAGTCAAGTTCCAGAAGGTAACTTTCTTTGTCGCTTTTACTGTTTGGTTGAGCAATCTTATTGTTTGTTCTGAAGGTATTTTGTAGGAATACACATTTGCCCTCCTGTACGAGCGGTGCAAATCCAATTACAAAATCTAGTTATTGTTGGACTTGTTTAGGAAGTGGTTCGATATTCTGGAATCTGTTTTAGGGAGTTTAGAGATCCCATTATTTTATTGGGGTTTATGAGAAAATGTAAATGATGTTGATCCTTTCCTTTTAATTTAGAATTCATTTTTAGTTCCTTTTCATATAAATAATGCAAGGTAGTTATAGCATTTTTTAGTCTTCCACCGAAAGTAAAACTGATTTGAGAAGATGTGGTTATATTAGACCATATGATTTTGAAGCATGTTTTACAAGGAATATGCCTTAACTAATTTTTTTTTTTTAGTTTATATATTTCTTCCTGTTTGTTGAAAGCTGCTTTTGGAATTCAATGTCTAATTTTTTTTCTTCTTTATATCTTCCTAGAACCTGCTCAAAACTCGGTTAAGTACTTAACTTGGCATAGAACGGCATCATCTCGATCCTCCTCATCCAGAAATCCTTTGGGAACAAACTCAAAAGACGATACTGAGGACCTCACAAATAATCTGTTCGATCATTCTTGCATGATCTCTGGAAGCCATGCATCAACCTTGGATAGGCTATATGCTTGGGAAAGGAAGCTCTATGATGAAGTGAAGGTACAGTGTATCGCTTATCAACAATTATTATTGTGTATTTTTGTATGTTACATTTTAATAATAGTATGTTGCAGAAGACTTGTTCTGAATCTTAGACCAAACAAATAGGCACATGCCATAGAATATTAGCATGTCTATGTTTGCAGGTAACATTGTTTGTTTCTCTGAATTACAGGCTAGTGAGATTGTCAGAAAGGAGTATGACACGAGGTGTAAAATCTTAAGACACCTGGAATCGAAAGGAGAGAAGACCTCCACAATTGATAAAACTCGTTCTGTTGTCAAGGACCTGCACTCAAGAATCAGAGTTGCTATTCACAGGATAGACTCAATATCAAAGAGGATTGAGGAATTACGGGACAAGGAGCTTCAGCCACAACTTGAGGAGTTGATTGAAGGGTATGATTCTCTAGGTTTTGCTTATTTTATGAAGTGTCTGTTTTGTGTTGTCTCGTTCTCGAATCAGCTTTATAATACCTCGTATATCCAGAGTGGGATAAGGTGCAGCATGAAGAGCAATTGTGAAAGTCTTTAATAAACAGAAAGAGTTTTAAGAAAAAGTTTATTGGAAAGTTTTTATTACTATTTTGGATTAAATAAATTTTTTGTTCATGAAAATACAACACCTTTTCGTTTTGGTCTCTCAAATTTTTTTGAAACGAACATAAATGACCTTTGAAAAACTCTAATATGAACCGGGTTTAAGTCTTGATTTGGTTTACACATGTAAATTTACTTGTTTCGCATTATATGAACTATTTTTGTATTTCATCTGTTTGTGGTTCAATGGCAGGTTAAGCCGGATGTGGGAAGTGATGTTTGAATGCCACAAGCTTCAGTTTCAGATCATGTCGGTATCACATAACAACAGCCATGCTAGAATCACCATGCATTCTGAATTACACAGGCAGATTACTGCCTATCTTGAAGATGAGCTCCACTTTCTGTCATCAAGCTTTACCAAGTGGATCGGAGCTCAGAAATCGTATCTGGAGGCTATAACCGGATGGCTCTACAAATGTGTTTCATTCAAACAAAAATCATTCAAGAGGAAAAGGAAGCCGCAATCCGCACAACTGAGGTATTACGTTCCGATATATGCCATCTGTGATGTCTGGTTGGAAAAGCTCGGTACATTACCTATAAAGGATGTCACGGATTCTATCAAGAGTTTAGCAGCCGATACTGCCCGGTTCTTGCCACGTCCAGACAAAAACCAGGTAAAAGGTGCAAATCGTCCTCATGTTAACGGTGAATCATCAGATAATCTATTGAGAGATGACACTTCAGAGGACTGGGTTTCGGGTTTCGATCGGTTCCGAGCAAGCCTGATCAGATTTCTCGGTCAACTAAATAGTTTGTCTGGGTCGTCCGTGAAGATGTACACAGAACTTAGACAAGAAATTCAGGGTGCTAAGAGCAAGTACCAAAGATGGAATTCTCAGTCTCAAAATGGTCATTTGAATTCACAATTTCACAGCGTTCATTCGAATTCCGAATCTCAAGATGATCAATCCAGGTCACAATCTCAAGCTGTTTAGTCGGAAAATAAAACAAGAGAAGAATTGGATGAAACATTGTGGAGTTGCAGTATTATAGCTTTGTGTTGAGCACATGAATGATGATGACTTTCAGATACAAGTCCATTGGATGAGGCATTTGTACATGAAAGGATGGAATAAAGTCTGTTATTGATTTTCCATACTTATATGTTAGGTGGTTATTATTTGGGGGGAAAAGGTGTAAGTACAAGGTTCCAACCGGCGAGGAAAATTAGGATTTAGCTTCTCTAAAGTGTAGGGTGTGCTTTCCCACTTTAGGAGATAAAGTGCATAATTTCAATCTTTCATATTATCATGTATGTATGATTTGTCATACGATTGTGCACTTTATCCTCTAAATTGTGGTTTGTTTAGAGATGAAAAGTTCTGTAGCCATTTTGGTGAACAAATGGTTTCCACGGCGGGTACTTTTTTCTTGTTGATTTTTTATTACCAATTTTATTTATTTTTAGTTATCTATATGCTATTATGAAGGGATTTCCCTCTAATATTTAGGTCATCATGAATAGCAACTCCTGAGAGCAGCGAAACCCTTTAGTATTGCAGCATGCTTCTCTTCAAGTTGCTAGAATATGAATTTGTCAAAAAGAAATTGTCTCCTTTCAAAAGAAAAAAAATATGACTCTCTAACATTTCCTTTTGGTTATGTTTTTAGTGTACATTTTGAAAAAATTAACATTGAATGTGCACTATCTTTTATAGCCATTAATCAAAACAAGAAAATGAATCTAGTGGCTAATATTACATGAAGAATAATTATGATAATTCACTTATTATTTGGAGTATTGATAGTCTTTAGGTATCTAGTAATATTAATTTATATTTTGATATTTATGAAGAATACTTTCACCATTTTACCCTTTTTAATTTTTCTCTTTCACATCGTGCCCCCTCCTTGAAGCGTTCCTTTGACCCCCAACTTGAAGCCCACCGCCCTCACCAGACAACGAAAATTACTTGAAACTAGATTAGTAAAGGATGACTTGCATGCAATTTTTAGTAAAGGATGCACGGAATTTTAGAGATGCATCAATGATAAATTAACAACGGACTAGAATTTTCCGCACTAGCTTCCTTAAGTTTCAATTTTATGACTTCTAGGACTTATATAATCACTTTCTACTGATGGATAAGTTTACACAAATAAAAAAAATTATGAATTAACAAGGAGTTTGGACAGTCAAGTCTGAGGATAGAGATTATTTTTTCTCAGGAGATCTAATTCAGAGAAATGGGGACATTGTTCTGTTTGTTGATCCCCTGCCTTCTAGGTATAGGTCTTGATTTAAATGTTGAAAAAGAAAAATTTATGTGGGTTTGCCTCTGAGATTGACATGATTTACTGTGGGTCAGTGGGTCATGGTAACATCGTAGTGGAGAGTGGGATCATGGTGAAGAAGGAAAATTTGAGTTACAAGTAAGGTTAAATTGGTTTTCTTACCATTACAAACTATTGAAAATGGAAAATACAAAACCTCATGTAACAAGTTTTTTGGGCTGTACATGTAAAGTACCCTTTCATGTAATGTACACTGGAAATGTGACCTTTTCTTTATGGACTCTTAAAAAATTATGACCTTTTTTGTGTGTTTCTGTGATGGGCCTTCTTCTATTTTTTGGGGGTCCAAAGAAAGGTTTGGACTTCAACTTATAAAGGACCTGAAGGAGTGAGTGAACATTGGTAATCACAAAGACTTGAGCCTAAAAAACTGGTAGCAAAAGTTTTTGAGAGATTATTCACTCTTTTAGGAGTAAATACCATTGATGAGAGCCTAGAAAAAAATAAATAAATTAGTGTTTAGGGACAACGTGATATGAACCCACTGGAACAAGTTAAACGTCGGTGTTGATGCATAGATTTACAAGCTGTTGTTCAAATTTATTTTTGACTTCCCTGGCAGCTTTCTCTAGTTTCAACGCCTTTTCTAAATCATAACAATACATTGTAATTATCTTTGATGATTCGATAACAGGAAATCTTTTTAAAGTAAAAGTTAGACACATAGATGAAAAAAAAAGTTTAAAAGACTTAATTGTTAAATTTATTTATTAACTTATACATTTTAATAAATGACATTTAGTATTTTGTTTTTTATTTTATTATTTAAAATGCTTAGTATCATTTATTAGAAACTTTTTTAAGTATAATGCTTTGATGAGTATTTTGTTACAAAAGAAAGTGTAAATAAACATGATATTTCCCTAGTCAAGTGTCTGATACCATAGGCCAAAATGACTTTCATGAACATTATTAAATCTCACCCAAAAGAAATATTTTTTAGTAAAATATAATTCTTTATATCATTGTTTACTTAGTCTTGTAGTCTTTATATTTTTTCCCTTCTTATCTATATATAAAAAAGAAGAACCATGACCTCTGCCATGTATAAAGTTCAAACTTAGGTCTGACTTATGCAAATGTCCAGCTTGCTACAGCATAATTTGAAATGTTCACTTGGGGCTGGTGTTGGTTAGGTGCATGAGCTTCCTTCTAAGTACACTCAACCTTATGTTTTGTGCATCTTTTAATCCCACTAGTTGATTTATGCATAGTACATGCATTTTCCCATTCATTGAATTTGACTAAGTTATGCTTTTCTACTACTTAGGAAAAACTAACAAGAAAGCTATGTAATTTATAGCTGCCAACTGCTCCTACTACAATACTTGGTTTTAGTTATACAATCACTTTCGCTAAAATTAGTTACAAATCATAAATTAGGCTAATTTTAACATGGTCCGAGTACTTGCCAAGACCATTTTGGTCCAAGATAAAATATAAGAACTTGAAAATTTTAAAGGACTAGGTAACAATATAAAAGTTACTGTTATACANACAGAGAGCCAATGAAAAATGAGAGGAAGGTGGATATGGCAGATTTGAGGTAGCTATCTCCTGCCCCTTCCCCTGCGCCGCTGAAGTCATGTTACAACTCCTCTTTGTCATTGTCCATTGCCTCTGCCACAACGTCTTCTTCTTCTTCTTTTGAAAGTAAGAAGACATATTGAAAGCCCTAAGTTATATGCAAGGCCGGTTTTCGTTAAAGTTTCTTAAGGGGTTTTGTAGAACTTTGAAAGGCAAATGTGACGAGCCTAAGAGCGTTCAATTTCAATGAATGACGAGTAAGAAATCGCTCATGAACCACATGAAATTCATCAAAACTTTCTTTGTTTAGAGCATGGTTCATCAAACCATTATATCGGTATTGTAGATTCCGTCCTTACAATTTTGTAGACTCTAAAATTAAGATTAGAGGTTGAAGGAGATGAGTTGGACCCCTTCTAAGTCTCATGGATGTCACACATGTTGACAATGTCCACCGTATACACATTCACATAAGTGTTATAATTTTAAATGGTATTCTAGAAGTAATAATGGAATTGAAAGTAGAAGGAACAAATGAATGATGATAAATGGCACCGATCAAGCTCCATTTATCATTCCATTCCAGGCTAATGAATCATCTTTTTCCTTTCCCAACACCCTATACTCCTTCAATGTAATATTGTCAATCAAATTGCTTACACTACGCTATCAAATGGGTGAATCTCACTCAGATTTCAATACCCAACAAAAACAACCATTTATCTTAATCTTAATTAACAATAATTAATTACTGTATTAATTACAATTTGGACTAACAATATTACCATCAATAAAATTTTAAAAGTTACCCAAAGTTTAAAGTGTAATATCAAAATTATATTTTAAAAACTTAGAGTCAAAAATAAAATTCAACATTATTAATTAGGACCATTAAATAAAAAATTAATGGACAAAACACTAGGACCAACTTACATAAAAAAAAAATTACATAAAAAGAAAACTTACACCAAATAACCAAAGCCCACATTATAAAACATCAAGCAAAATTGTTGTAGAATAGTATCTTTAATTGATACATCACCGTCTGTATATTTACTAAATGGCTCAAGCAAAATGAAATCAAATACTAGCATGGATAATGTATCAATCAATGTATATCTTTCATATTAAAAGTTTAAAACAAATAAATAAAAAATGAATAATCTCAAAACGGTTCCAACCCTATCTCAGGTTATCATCACCAAAGCTTGACCTTGTAATTACAATCCTTAGAAACTATCTTAGCCTTCGCCGTTAACTGATCCACCGTTACGTCACAGTTAACTTTAACGGTGATCTTCCACGTCTTAAAGGACCCCACTTTTATTCTCACCGGCGCCACCAGCTTAACGGTCAACGGCACCTGCCGTTTGGTCTGCGCATTCACCAACGCTGTTTCGTCCGTTCTCTTCAGCTTGATTCCGTTTCCCCTTAACGCCGTCAGAAACACCGTCACGTTGTTCGACGGCTGGTAAAACTCCGGCAGCGCGCCGTTACAGAGCCTAACGCCGTTAAAGTAAATCTCCGCGGAGCTATCTCTCTCGTAACGGATCCCGATCTTGTCGTTAGGGTTATCGGCTCTGACGGTAACGTCGATCTCCGGCGAGATCGGCGCGGTGGACGGCGGCGATTCGGTGAGGTTCAGTCCCTTGACGGCGATGCGATCGATGGAGTAGTGCGGCGCCTCCGGACGGTAAACTAAGTAGAGGACGCCGGCGGCGATTCCGAGGAGGACGACGAGGACGAAGAGGACTCCGATGAGCCAGCAACAGCAGCAGCAGCAGCGGTTACGGCGGTGGCTACGGCGAGTGTACTGGTCATAGCGGCGTGCGTTCTCCGGCGTAGGGACGCGGTAGATCTGGTCCTTGGGGATCTGGATGACGTAGGTTCCCGGCGGCGGAACGGGCTTCTCAGATTGCGGAGGGTACGGCTTCGGCGCGGCGGTGACGGCGGCGCCGGCGACCTGAAGCGGTCTGGTTTGGATTTCTGCGGAGTCGCTGGGGTGAACTCGGTCGGCCATTGAGCGAGTCAGTGACGAGTCAAGGAGCTCTGAGAAAATGCAAAATGCAAAATGAAATCTGAAATCTGAAATCCGAAATTGAAAATTGAAATGCAAATGGAAATGGAAGAGCAAGTGTTTAACTTTTAACTGCGTAGTTTGCGCGTAATGTAATATACAAATAAATTTGAAAAATTATATAATTTAATAAAAAAATTGATATCTGATGATACATTGCACGTTAGAAGCATTAATTCTACGTGTTGACTCATCCTCGATAGATATAAAAAGTGTGAGCCATTGCTAATATAATTTGATTTTGCGGTAAATTTAATGAGAATAATTACAATATTGATGATAGATTGAAATTGAAATATAATTAAGAAATGTCACCGATTTGTATTGAATTTATAATTTATAATGGTGAAAAAATAATTGGATCAGATTTATCTCTATTTCCTTTTTCTTCTCTGAGAAAATGATTATCATATTATATACCATTGATGCTTGATGCCCAAGAAATGAATTAAAATCACAGATCCGATGCTTCTTTTTGACATAATTAAGTAGGAAAAGTGTTACTTATTTTGGTGAGGATGAAAGAAGAAGAAGAAGAAAAAAAAATAGAGAAAACAAGAAGATGAAAATTATGATTATAATTAAACAAGAGGAGAAAGCAGTAAACTTACATGAAGAAGGAGCAAGGATTTTGTTGAATGAGCTATGCTTTGTGATTAGTGTGTGAGAGAGAGAGAGGAAGAAAAGACAAGAGTGAGCAATGTGTATTTATAGTGAGAGGGGGAATGAATGTCATGGATTGTGTTGAATAATGATGCTTGTTCGAAGAAGTGAAGGTATTGCAAAATAATAATAAACCTTGAAAATCTTATAAGGGAAATATCCAATAGTATAAAATTAAATCAAATTGGATTACAGTTCAATGTGGGGTCACTTAAGGTTGGCAAGGAGTGTTTGGCTGATGTGTGATCCTTGCTTTTGTATTGACACGGGGATGTCAATCTGAACGCTGAAATCGCGTCATTTTTCTCTTTTTCCATTTTGTCTGTGAGCTGGTTGGCGCTTTGCCACACACGGTTTTGTGAATGAATATGTACATTTGTCTTTCTGTAAAAGACTCTGCACTTAAATTTCTTACTAAAAACACTATTAGTGCTTATTTGGGATTAGGATTATCGTCCAAATATAACTTTTGTTTCTTTAAAATGTTATTTTCTAAAATGATCTGATATGTTTGGTAATTAATATAGAAATTTTGATTTTTATTTTATTTAAACTAGGAATAGAAAAACAAAAAAATAAAAATAAATTCAATAGGTATTATTCTTTAACATTTTGATTATAGATAGAAGATAATTATTTGGAAGCATAATTTTTTTTTATCAAATCAACATCAAATATTACACATAGTTCTTCATATCTTAAGATAAGTATCCCAAATTAATAAATTTGATATGGTTAGTGTTAATATCTTAATATGATTAAATATTTTAGTAATATCTAGGTATTTTAACAATATTCACGATAACACATAAAACATAAAATAGTGTCTATGATATTTTTAAAAACTAAAATTTCATATAAAATAGGATATAAGATTAAAATAAAAATAGAATATCTAACCAATTTTTAAAAAAAAATAGAAATAAAGAAGATATATTTAAAAATTTCAAGTCCCAACTTTGAATTTCAACACATAAAACATAAAATAGTGGAAGACCATTGTTGAACATACAATGCAATTCTTCAATTCTACTTTAAAGTTTACATTTTTAAATATTTAGATATATATTTTAGATGGAGACTAATAACTAAGAGTTAATAGCTCAATTAGCATTTTTCTTGATATCTCTATGTCAAAGGTTAAGATGGAGCGGGAGAACACATGATTGCTTAATTTGTGCGTTCAACCCATGAGGTGAAATATATATCATATAATATTCAAGCACTTAGTCTTACTATCTTGCCTAGTGTGATTTGCAGGTTATTCCAATGGATTTGGGTGATTTATAGTTATTTATGTTTGTAATTCATAATTATAGTATAAATATATTATGATGTATGTGTGTATGTGTGTATATATATATTTTACAATATTTGGTACGGTACATTACCATATGACAACCATGATATCAGGTATTCTGTAATGTAAATAAATTATTTTATACCATTTTTATTTGTTTTTGGATAAAACTTGGATTACCTTTTTATCTCCATTTTATTTACTTCTTCAATCATGAGTGGACAAATGTACATTTCTTTTGAAATATGTGCACTTTTATTTTTTTAAATTACTTATTTCGAAAAAAATATGTCCATGTAACATTGTATGATTGAAAAAATAGATAGAATAAATGGAAAAAATAAAACTAAAATAATCTAAAGAGGCGTTTGGTACATTGTTTTCAAGATTTACTGAGTAATCTAAATTACCTTTAAAAAAATTGTCGCTTGTTAAATTGCTAATAATGTTACATTGTTATGTTTGGTATGCACATGTCATATAACTAAGAATTTACATTACCTTATTTGGTATATAAAAAATATTACGAGGTAATATACGTTAATTATTATTATTATTGTTATTATTATTACTATTATTACTATTGTTGTTGTTATTTTTTTTTTTTATTATTACTATTTATTATTATTATTATTGATTATGATTACTTGGAGGAGGTAATTCAAACATACTCCTCCCATAATTTACATTACCACTTTGAAGACAATGTGAATTATTTGATTAATTCAGATTATTGGCAATAATGTGANAAAATACATAAATGACCCCAATAAGAAACACAACATATAATAATAAAAAAAATGGAGAATCCCAAATTATTACCTAAGGCAAGAATAATATAAACAGGTTTAAGAAAATTTGAGACCTAAGAACTAAAATTAGAGACATCGACTAAATTAAAATAGTCACATATTCTTAAAATATGCGGTTATCATGTTTCAAATTTGATCTTATACGTTATTGTTGTCATTGTCTTCATCACTTTCCTTCAATTGTTCCTCCATCTATATTCCTTTTGAGCTCACACAAAAACCAGTTGATCTAGAGTACATAGACTAGAAGGTAAGAACACATGAAGATGAGGTAGCAGGAGTGCAGTGCTAGGCAATGGGGTTGCGCATGCTAGAAAGGTGCTATTATGAGTACCATATTGACTAAACAAGCAAACTCAATATGATACATAAATCATAAAGTTTTCTCACCTAATGAATTGATTTTTTGAGTTGGGCTCTCTTCATGGATTTAAGTTATAACAATTATTATATAGTTAGACTACAAAAAAAATTACCTACAGACTAGATTAAAATAAGTCATGAATCTGAATTACTTATTGAGCTAGTCTTTTGGTTGGGCTTGGACTCTTGATTCCATAGTGCCGGACTCTCATCTCATCTACTACTCCATTTCCTGTTTTTAGGTATGAAAAAGAGTAGTGAGACTAATAGATTAGTTGAAATAGTCTCATTAGTGAGCTATGATTCGTACAAGTTATTGATTCATTCGGCTTATATCAAAATAAAAATAAAAGTCATAGATTCACTCGGACTAGTTCATCTTATATACCATATATATTGTCTGATTGTGTAGCCAATTGGAGCACATCAAGTTCTTGTGTGGTAGTTAGGAGAGACATATGCATGTAAAATCGATTGCCTTTATTTTTCTTTAATGATAAATTTATTCTATTGGTCAATTAATCAACCAACAATAATATATACAGATTTTTTTGTGACGGGGCAATAATACTTACACACTTTTTTTCCCCCTCAGATTCTTCACAAATAACAAACTGGCTTAAAAATCCATCTATTACTTGATATTTTAGTTAAACAAATAAAAACTCTACCACATATTCAATTTTTTTTAGACAAAGGGGCTAAAGCCCAATAAGAAGAACCAACAAGACTAGCCTCCACGAGACTACGCAATCTAAATTAAATCATTCAAAAGTAACGGACGAGTAGCTGCAAGAGCTACATCAAAATAAGGAAGACCACTGTTAAAGTCAACCAATATAACTAAATTTTCACTTAGAACAATGTTAACAAATCGGGACATTAACTTTTACGTGGTAAAAAAAATGGGTTGGATACGAATATTACAAATATATGGGTCGAAAAATTGAAAATGCCATAGTATAAGGCGATTTTAGAATTTCAAAAAAAAAAAGAATAAAGGGGTGAAATCGTCATCCCTTTGACGATTTCAGTGGCAATTTCAGCACATGGCAGGTTTTTTAATGGTACTGAAATTGCCATGTCTTGTGGCGCTTTCAGTACCGTCACCCATATAATTGTAAATCGTATATCATATGCATATTACAGGGATTTGTTATACTTGGGAAAATATACTTGTAAAAAAAACCTAACAAATCAACCTACTCCTATCAATGACATGTGACATTATGTTAAGTTTTTTTTATAGGAATAAAATAAGTGAATTTGTAAGTTAATAAGTTATTTCGCCTAAACATTTTTCTTTTGTTTATTGTAAGTGTAACTTTTCGTTTTTGGATAGGAAGATCCACAAGTGGAGTATCAAACGGGCTCTGCCCAAGAATTTAGCCCAAAGATTTTAACAAATATATGTATTGGGTCAAAAAATAAAACTGGATAATTTCAGTTTAACTTTGATTGGCCCGGTGTAGGCTGACTCTCAGTAAGTTCAGCGAGTTAATTAGTTTTAAAAAGTAGAGAGTGAATTCTCTTCATTTGATTTATTGTCATGTATTATTAAGTATTATTTTTTTATTATAAATTTTTTTGACAATAATACTCTAAAGTGTGGATAAAGTAAAGTTTTTCATAGATCAGTTAAATGTTAACGAATTTCACTTCTTACTTTATTGATTTAAAGATGAAAATTTTCACTTTACCCACTATAAAGTGAGTTCCTTATTTCAAAGAATCCAAATCTAGCTTTCTTTCTTACTTAGATCATGAGTTTTTTTAAAAAGGTAAAAATAATTCATATATTTGGAAAAAAATTCAATGTTTAACGAATGAGTTTTCATGTAATAAAAATGTCTAGAAGAATCAAAATAAAAGAGCAAATAATATAACTAACAAACAAGTACATTTAGTGCATAAATCTCTTCCTTAAAAACTATCTAAACACACTAATCTAATTGAAACCTTTTAAAAAGTTCCATTTTATGTAAAAAAGAAAAAACGCATATATAGAATTATGATTAATTCATTATCATAAAAAGACAAAAGAATAGATAAGTACTAAGAAACCCAAACGGTAGTTTCATCAAAGGCAATTACTGCCATCTAAATCTTCCAAATTTTTTTGCCTGCATGCTTATAAACCACTCAATACCTTTGATTTTCTGTCATCAACAGAAGGAGAATCACATTCCAAGAAAAATTCATCCATGGAAGTTCAAGCTCTCTTTGCTTTCACTCTTCTAGCCCTCTATATATCAGGCATGCACGTAATCTTCCCATCTCCACCATTTTTTTTTGTATTTTTCTTGTTTTCATTGAAAATAATAAAATCTTAAATCCATGAGAACAGAAATCAAACGTACCCTATGCTTAATTGTTGTATTCACTAACAAAAACAATTATATGCTACATATTGATTCATGTTGTGTGTGTTTTGGTTGCAGGGGTTCGCTCAGCAACATTTACAATCACAAACAAGTGTCCATTCACTGTGTGGCCAGGAGCGCTAACACCTCAAAACAAGCCACAACTATCAACAACCGGCTTTGAACTTGCCCCCAAGGCAAGTTTCTCTATTGAGGCCCCCAACGAATGGTCAGGCCGGTTCTGGGGGAGAACAAACTGCACCACAAACCCGTCATCTGGCAACAATTTCACTTGCCAGACTGGGGACTGTGGCAGCGGCCAGATCACATGCAATAACAAGGGTGGAATTCCGCCAGCATCACTCGCGGAATTCACCTTGGCACCGAACGGGGGGCAGGACTTCTACGATGTGAGCCTAGTTGACGGGTTCAACCTGCCGCTTTCGATCTCTCCGCAGGGAGGGCAGGGCGGTAATTGCACCGCAACCGGCTGCCCTGCCAATGTGAACTCTATCTGCCCTAAAGAATTGGCTGTGAAGGGTCTTGATGGGAGGAGCGTCATTTCTTGCAAGAGTGCATGCTTGGAATTCAAGCAACCACAATATTGTTGCAATGGTGAATATGGTAGCCCTGATAAGTGCCAACCTACAAATTACTCAAGGATCTTCAAGGGACAGTGCCCTCAGGCTTATAGCTATGCTTTTGATGACAAGTCCAGCTTATTCACATGTTTTGGTGGACCTAGCTATGCCATCACATTTTGCCCATGATTTCATTCAGTTTTAGATTCTGCTTTCAATAGATTCTACAATAAAAGCCAATATTCTGATTGGATACTCAAATTTTGTATGTACCCCAAAGAGGAACATTAGACCTATCAATGTGGCTTACTGCATTTGGCAAAGAATGTTGACAACTTTAGACATATTTTTAAATTTGTTTGAATTCTTCATTTTTATTTTTAAGCATACATTTTTGTTTTGATAGTGAATGTTGAGAACTTTATGCTTGAGATGCTTCACAATTAAATTAAGATGCCCGACACAAATGTTATAATGATTAGGATTTTGGTTCTTTAGCATTTATGGAGACCCTGCCTCATAAGACAAAAATGGAGATGGATTTATCTGAAAAAAGTAATCACCTCACTCTAGTCTTCATATAAAGGTTTTAGCAGCAAACTTAAGATAATTTCTTCATAGTCTTCTCATTCCTTGATGGCAATGCTGAAGGACTTTGGGAAAGTTCTAGTTCTTTCTGCTCGTCTTAGTATTGAGGTGGAATTTCTTGAAAATTTTCCCCCTTCTTGTGATGTGATCTTGTGACTTTTTTGCATAGACGCTTTGATGTACCTTTTCTTGCTCTTCGGCCTTTGTGGCTAGTTTGAGCCTTTTTCTTAGTGTAAACTCTGGCGTGAGAGTGTTTTTGCAAGTATACCCTTCTCTCGTTGCTGCTGCACAAGGAGAGTTGAGATGACCAACCTTTTGCACACACATTCAGGTATAATCACCTTTTCTTGAGTTATGGCTAATACAATGATTATGATCCAAACCGGGCATCAAGAACCCTTCACCTTCTTGAGTATGAGTCTGATAAGGTTGACTACAAAGATAACTGGATTTGTAGCTATGTGGACAACCTTTTGAAACCCAATCGCAACACGCACATGAAGCTTGAGCCTAAGTTTAAGCTTCCTCTCCGTGTTATGGACGAAAGAAATGAGTCCAAGAATGGAGGGAGGGGGTTTTGCCGTGGCGAATTCCTGTAATGGTTTTCTTTGCTTGTGTGATCCAAGGGATGGAAACCCTTTAATTGTTTGCAACCCAATAACAGGCAAGTTCATGAGAATCCCAAGGCTCTCTTTACCCAATACACCATTATGGTAGCATTAACGCTTTCTCAATTTGGGTGATGGAGAAATATGGTATTGGAGGATCATGGTCATTCAAATGTTGTGTCCATGGCCATTCTTTTAAGCCCCCATCAAAGGAAAAACATCTGTATTGTTGCATTATTCCAGGGGGGGTGCTATGTCTGCTATGATTCTTGAAACCAAGCACACAAGATTTTAAAGGCACCTTCCGAGCATTCCTAGTCTCATCTCACTTAAGGATGCTGTTAGTAATGGAGCCAGTGTAAAGGTATTGAATGTCTACTCAGGGTAAGGATGTAGGTTCCAATATTTTATTTGAATGTATGATTCTAATGTTGCCTTTAAAATCATAGCTATGTTGTTACTATGTATCTTCTTTTTATATATATATTGTGTATCGATGGAGAAGGAGAATATCAACAATTGCCATAATTATTTAGTTCTAAGAATAGTAAAAGTAGATCCCAGAAAAACCAGCATCCCTTTTCAACCTTAGCCACATTAATAACTAGTGAGTGCTATACTCCAACCTAAAGTGTTATGGCAATTAGTTTAATCAGTGTGTGCTGCATTGAAATTGCAGGAATGAAATGGAGATCTCTTGGCTGAAGAGGATGTTGACTAAGAAAATTTCTACTCTTCGTTGTTTGATGACTGATGACGAAGAATCCAGTGAAGACGAAAGATCACACCTAAGAATTTACATAAAATTTGTTGGTATAGCTACATTGTGATTTTTGGAAATATATATGGTGTTTACTACAAGAATGGATTCATGGTGTATTTTTTCAATTCTAGTCTTTTAGATATTTCTATGTTCTATCCACTAGTGATGGTGGTGTTGCCTAACTTGCTCCTTTTTTTGGTATAGGCAAAAATGGTAGATTGATGTGTAGCAATATTACTAGATAGAACAATACTGTGATAAATTCAACAATATACAATCTCCCATTTAAGGGTTGAAAAGAATGAATTTCCATGATAAAGAATTTCATACCTATGGAGAGTTTGTGTGATCAAGGAGCCAAAAACTTAAGCAGACTTCAATAGTGGTTCAAGGAAGAAAAAACCAATTATAGACAATGATGAATGTTAGTGGTTAAAAGGCTGTGATCAGAAACAACCACTACCTTATTGATGAAAGATCATCAAAGACTGTTTTGATGTCAGGCCTCTCTGATGCATGAAGGATACATCTAAGAGCCACCTTCAACATTTCATCGAGAATTCTTGATGGTCTTTCCTCGCCACTGTGCTTGTCCATGAGATACCTATCGAAGCACTGGCTAGAGTGGTTTTCTTTCACCAAGAACCTCGCCCAATCGGTCAGGTCAACCACCCTAGGGATCCCGGAAACTATTTCTCCCGAGTTTCTTCCAGTAAGAAGCTCTAACAAGATGACTCCAAATGCATACACATCACTCTTCAAGGAAGGGCATGGCTTGCTTGATCTGGCGAACTCGGGAGGCCTGTAGCCGAGCGCGCCGGCATTCAGAACTTGCTCGGAAGTGCCGGCAGCTGTTAGTATCCTGTGCAGGCTGTAATCGGTGAGCAGGACATTTCGGTTGGGATTTTCTAGTAGAATGTTTGTGGATTTGAGATTGCCATGAGGTATGGCCTTCTCGTTGTGTAGGTAGTGCAGACACTGCGCCACTTCTACGGCTGCCCTGAGCCTTTCATCAAGAGACAAGGGATTGAGATTTCTTTTATCCGCCTCTGCAGGAAAAAAATTGAAGCAATTAAGTAAAACTGAAGCAATTAAGTAAAACTGGTTCCATGCATTTGAAACAAGTTTATAAGGCTTCAAAATTCAGCTCAGCTTAGAGCCACTTAGAACGGAAAAATCTTCCAATCTTAGTTAAGACACCAAGCCATTATCTTAGCATCTTTGAACAAATTGACTTTTAAAAAGCAAAATAAGTTTTACCATGTCTTCAGAAATGCATTCCAGTGAATGTAAATTTTGAGAACACCTCATATTTTTTCACATAAAGTCCAAGTCATCCAGTAGATTCAGATAAAATATCTGCTTCAAAGTAAATATCGAAAAATAACTTTTCTATCTTTAATGACCTTGATACTTAACATCTTGAAAGAGCTTCATGCATTCAAAATTAGAGAAAACACATTCTATGTGGTTGATCAACCTTCACACACAAGAATATCAGAAGTATTAAAACCATATAAGCCAAGGTTTCGTGCAGAAATCATAATCTTACCATGGAGATAAATGTCCAAAGATTGTGCATTCACGAAATTTGTTACAATCAATCTCTCGTGCTCCTTCGGGCCCAAGTAGTAACCCTGAATGGAAACCAGACTCGGATGCTTGATGGTTCCAAGTTTCTTTACTTCCCTCGCAAACTCCTTTTTCCCTTTAGTTATTCCTTCCCTCAACCATTTGACAGCTAACACATGACCAGAGTCTAGTGTAGCCTTGTAGAGTGTTCCATGACAACTCCGGCCAATAAGTTCTGCCGGAGCACATGAAAGTTCTTCCACAGTTAGCGCCAACAACCCATCGAATATATTCAAGTCCCCAACTAGTTTATCAGGGGAGGATACTTTAAGGGCACCAGTATTCTCGAACTGATGGCTTTTAGAAGATGAAGGATTCGAAGCCGACAAAATGGACATTTGAGAAGGCATTCCTTCCTCAATCTTCGCAAATTCAGGTTGGCAAAGATCTTTCGGCTCACCAGCAGATTCCAACTGGGAAGATGCTGAAAAACTCCCTTGGGCAATGCCTCTTGTTACATTTTGTTTAGAAGTCCTTTCTTTGTGCCGGTGAACCATATAATAAATCATTATACCCACAAAGGCCATCACAAGAGCACCAGTAACCAAACTTGCAATCAAGACCCTCCTAAATGCAGATTTATGTGACTGATGTTGTCTCAAAGCTAGGTTGGGAGAACCTTTTGGTGATGATGGCGATTTTGGAAATATCAGCAAACTATTTCCTGGATGAAATGCCGATTCAGGAAACTGCATTAAGGTGTCCGGTACAGCACCAGAAAGATTATTGAAGGACACGTTAAATTCTCTCAATTCATCTGGAAGGTCATTGGGAATAGTACCTTCCAATTTGTTGTCGCACACATTAAGATAAGCCAAATTATGAAACTTACTTAGTTTCGAAGGAAGACCCCCGCTCAAGTTGTTGTGTGAAAGATCAAGAGACACCAGGCTAAAATTTTCACCCGAAACTAGTGGATTACTAGGAACTTCTTGTAGTTGAATAGGAATTGGTCCGGAAAACTTATTGTTTGAGAGGTTAAGATTAGTCAACTTGGTTGAGGTGAAAAAGGTAGGTAGGAGGAACCCAGAAAGCTGGTTGAGGCTAAGATCAATCTCATTTAGTTCCGGGTATGTTCCCAAGACCAGTGGGAGAAATCCCTCCAATGAGTTATTTGATACCTTAAGTGCAGTTAACCTTAGAAATTGAGTAGTTTCATTTGGCAGCATTCCTGTCAATGAGTTCGAACTTAGCTTAATAACTTCCACATAGTTACCCCAATACCGGATCGTTGACAAATTGCCTGAGAGCATATTATTACTCAAATCTATGATGGCACAGTGGCCGACCTTGAAAGGTAAGGGCCCTGACAATTTGTTCGAAGACATATTAAGCTTCCTTAGAGTGACAGAGGTAATACTTCCTATAGTACCTGCAAAGAAGAACAAATCAGTTCACGAAACTCATTGAATAACTCTAATATTTTGATGAATCCGTGTCATATGTAATTTTATAAATGTAGCATACTTTAGGAAGATAATTGACATTACTTTCCCTTATGATAGCAACAAAAGGGTATATACATAAATATGAAAAATGGACAAGTTCCAATTAATTTGAAGAAAGAATGCAATTACAATTTATATAGAAAACAAGCAAATGTACCTTCAATTTGGTTTTGACTGAGGTCCAGTTCAGACAACATCATCGAACTCTCCTTCAATAGAGCTTCTGGTAGCGAACCTGACAACTGGTTGCATCCGAGTCGAAGAATATGCAGCGATACCACAAGCGAGAAGGACGGTATGTTACCGACTAACTGATTGTTACTAGCATCAAAGACCTCTAAACTGTCAAGGTACGGGATACCATCATGAGCAAATAGCTCGCCAATCAAGGAATTGTGGCTAACATTTAAGTATCGAATCGATGAGAGAAAGGAGTCGTCTCCGAGTCCCAAATCCAGAGTTCCGGAAAACCTATTGCTGCTTAAGTCAACATGCACCACACTCCCCATCTGAGAAAAGATATGCATAATATCCCCAGAAAATTTATTAGTATGCAAATCTAAATACTTCAACTGCCTGAGCTTGCGGAACCCGATAGGAAGAGTACCTTCAAACTCATTTGAGGAAAGATTCAGGTACACTAAGTTCCGCAATTCAGCCAAGTTAGAGGGCAACAATCCATTAAATTTGTTGAGGGACAAGTCAAGAAACTCGAGCGATTCCACCGAACCGATTAGCAAGATACTTCCTATGAATTGGTTGTTCGCAACCGACAAGTTGCGAAGCATCTTAAGGCCGCTGATAGCAGGGAAATTAAACTCCCCCTCCAACCTGGCATTATCCAGAATGATTGATACAACATTGCCCTTGCTACAAGATACCCCATACCAGTTCTGAGGACAACCATCAGAATCTAAAGACTTGGAAACCCAAGAATCGAGGACTAGTCCAAAAGGGTCACTCTGAATGCTCTTCTTGAGTTCAAGGAGTGCATCAATATCTGAATTACCTAATGCAGCAGCCACAAACAATAACATCAAACAGATGGTCTGCATGTCTTTCCCACACTAGCTCCTGCTCCAAGCATCAACAAAAACAACACATAAAATATATATATATGAGGTACAAGAACACAATATGGGGCAATGCTTATTTTCAACCCCAAATACAATTCCATTTGCAACCTCGGTTCTCGTCACAAGCCCACTTAATGTGATGAATCAACATAAATGATAATGAATTAAAAGATTAAATTGACTTATGACTTACAATTTCAAGAATCAGAAAGTCAGTTTTTGTATCTCAGGCACCAAACTAACTTGCCCTTGCACTTTCAAGGACCAAAATAAGCATTACCCTCAACCAAAATATGAGTGCCAAATATCAATTTTAGGACAAATAATTCTACAATGTAATGCAAATACATTCAAAGGCTAAAATGCCAACAATGCAGCCAGAATATCACTCTTTGTTTCAACAATGACTAATCTCAATTACAAAAAAGAAAAAAGAAAAATTTATAAACTTTTACTCCTTCAGCTTTCAATAACCAAGCTCGTCACTGACCAATGTGACGAAAAAGCTACTTTCCAACACATGCTCCACATTCATAATTAAAAAAGGAATTTTAAGAAAAGGAATGGCAATGATGCATTCTTACCTCTTAATTGAGAAGCAGAACAGTTGAACAATGAAGCATGTAAAGCTTATCTTTTTCCAAACAACAGCATCAACAATGCAAAGAACAAGCTCATAAGAAACAACAGAACCCCATTAAAATTCTACTAGACTTTGCTGAAAAAAAAAATTCTTTTTTAGTATAGAAAGTCATAAATCTGAGCTAGGAAGTGAGTGACTGTACAATGCAGTGTGAGGAAGGAAATGTGGGCAACAAAAGATTAATGGGAATTTGGTGAGAGAGAGAGAAAGAGAAAGAGTCAGCAGAATGCATTGGTAGAAGACACAGAAGAAGAAGAGTAGGAGAGAATGGAGGCAATAACTGAGGGAAAAGGGTAGGTGGGTTGATTTGTAAATCATGAAATGTAATTAGCACAAACAACAACAAAAAAAAGAAGAAAGAAAAATAAAAATAAAAGAGAGAGAGAGAGAGAGAGAGAGAGGCTTCTGAGACACACTTTTCAAGACAGCTTCTTCCTCTGCTTGTTCCCATATACATAGTAAATATTATATATTATAGTATGATTATTATTATTTGCACTCATATTATATAGAATATTGTGTCGACTAATATATTATTTACTTATTTGGGTGATTTATTTAACGATAAATAATATATATATCATAACAATTTTTCACCTAACATAAGTATAAATAATATTTATCTTATTTTAAAGATTAACTTTTAATATACATTTGTGACTTTTAAAGTATCAAATGAAAGACCCAATCACTTTTATTGACCCACGACTTAGTGTTGCAGTACCACCATTGACTTGGTTATATATTTTAACAGCAATTTTTGTTTGTTTTTTTGTACTTTAATCTTTCAAAGCATCCCAATGCAAAAGCGTGTGTACTGCCACTTCCATCCGTGGAAAGTGGGATGTAAAAGTACCTTAGAAGCTCCACCTGCTACTAAATTTCTTTATGTGATTGCATAATGAGTTGGAATTTCACGGCGGTCATTTTTCTCCTGAAAATGATTGTGTTTTCCCAACTACATCTTTTTTTCCTTAGCTTACTCCTTTTTAATTCGATAATTGAGGTACAACTTCACATTCGTTTTGTTAAGATTGTTAGTATTAGTTAAGTTTGTTCTAAAATTATAAAAAAAATATCAAATCCTATATTGAAGTTGCTCAAAGTTGATTAAATTAGTCATTTAACGTTGATCAAGTCAATCTCTCACGTAACATTAATTTAATCGATTTTTGAAAATCTTAAAAGCAAACTTGGTACTTTCCATAATTTGGTCACAAACTTGAACAACAGTGCAAACTTTGGTGATAAATTTAAAGATTTATTCTTTTTAATTTTGACTCGATTCAAAAAAAAAAAGTGACAATAATGTTCTTAATGCATTTAATTATATTTTCAAATGAACATTTAACTAAATTTGGTCTAACTAATTCATAATCAAATTTAATTGTACCTAAATTTGTATCAATCAAATAGCCTTTTATCAAGTTGATGATTTAATTGCAAATGAACGATTGTTTCGGCATCACTTGAGGTGAGAGTTCAAGATTCGATGAATATTATCATCTCTTTATTGTCTTAGCTAAAGAAAAGTTGATGGTTCTATTGTAAGTCATTGAGGCTAATAATAATTTAATGAAAGAAAAATAGAGCTCCTTATACATTAAAAAAAAAAATTTAACTTCTTATTTTATTCCTTCAAATGTTAAGTATCATCATTTATTAAAATATAAATTAATATACATATTCCAAACAAATTTCATAAAATAAATCTCTCCTAACAAAGAATGGATAAACTTGACAAAACAAGACTTTCCATCAAGTTTAAGCACATTCATGGGGTATAGCTTAAAAAAGAAAAACAACAGAAAAGTGTGGTGGCCTTGCCCAAACAACAAGAGGGAGAGAGAGAGAGAGGGGTTTGCAGTGGAGGAATCTTGTTACAATAGGCAAGCACATGGAGGAGACAAGGACACCCTAAAATAAAAAATGTTATACTATGGTGAAAATGCAAATAACATAAATCATGCAACTTATCCTATGTGTGCCTAAAACAATATCACTTTTCCCATTGCTTAGATGATGAAAAGAATATATGGAAAGAAATAAAATAAAATAAAAAGTAAAAAAAAAAATATTCGTTTTCTTCTATGGTTTGGACGAAGAGAATAAATATTTCTAAAATTTTGAACTTGGTATCATTTTAATTCTAAAAAAACATTAACATTAAGTTAGTCTTAAAAAAATTGACATCGATTTAATCTTAACATTTTGATTTTCGATATTAATTTATTCTTATAATGAGCCAATAGGATTCTTAAGTTCAAACCTTATTGGATGTAATTTCAGAAGTTAAAAAAAATCTTATACTAATGATTCTTTACATAAAATAATTTGTTATATCATTAAACATCAGTAAAAGACTAAATTGGCATTAAAATTTAAAATATTTAGATTAAATTAATGTGAACTTCAAAATATTACGACTAAAAAAGATATCCATTTCTCTTGCTTAATTGAAGTTATTAATTTACTGAATTTTTATCTCATCTATTTAATCTAAACACTATGGACTGTAACACCAATTTTAAAGACAATGCGGAAAAAAAAAAAAAAACTTTGCTATGACAAAAATATGATGATAGCTATCTTTGAGGGTGCCCGACATCATATAATAAGTTGTCACTCATCCACCACATATAGCTATTGTCATTCTCCAACACTTCTTTTAATGTCTTTTTTTTTTTTTTAATCCTTTTAAGTTTTTCTTCACTTTAGCTTCTTCGTATGGTTAGTTCATTAGACATATCTAGACGCTTTATTTATACTTTGGTTCCCAAGACCGTTTTGTATTTATTTTTCCTTTTTAAAAAAAGGGATTTGCATTTTGTTTTCCTGTAATGAATAGATACACCTTATTTTATCTTTAATTAAAATAAAATTGAAACTAGTTTAATTACAAAATATGAAATTGGGATACATCATCATGATCTAAAAGGCCCATATTAGTGTGTTTACAAAAAACTAAAAACTGAAAGATGTTTTTAAGAAGGTATTGGACTTTTACTTTTTGGGTCGGCATTGGATGGGAAGCATAAAAAGAAAATGAGAATTAGGGTCAATTTAACCCCAAGCTTCAGCCTTTCATCTTTCTGTGAAAAGGTTTAAATTGGGCCAGACTGCTTTAATGGCTATGTGGGCCATGAAAGTCATAATAAATGAATGAATGAATGAATGAAATGCCTACATAACTGAAATGGGCCCATTCCTTTGACGACAATTAGAACACCAAGCATTAAATCTGGCTCATCCCCCCCCCCCCATTCATTTTGAAAAAAAAAATTATCTCATATATCATGAAGTCTTATGTTAGATATATTTTTTTAATCATATAATATAGAGTTATATTTTAATTTTATGTAATAAAATATTATTATTTATGTCACTCAGAACATATTCAATATAACAATTTTTTTTGTTGAAATTCAAAATTTTAGGTGGATTTGGTATTGACCATCTTTCTATGATCAGAGCATAAACGTTTACAGAAATATTTACAAATTACTTATCAAAGTAATTCTCACATTGATATAGTATAAATCAAGCTCACATCTTTTTAGAATATGAGCTCAATATTCCTTATTATCTATATCAATTATCTTTTTGGAATGTATGATGGTACAATAATGTTTCTAGAAATAGTGTTGTGATATGGATATGGTCCAAAAGAACATCATATACAGCATTGCAACTTGCAAGGCTTCACAATAAAGCTCCATTATTCATTATGCATTTAATTTAATAAGAGTGATGTTGACACCAAAATTTCTAATACCTACCCTAAAAATTCAAAATGTTTTTATTTTCCTTGTTTTTTCCCCCAAATATAGTAGGTGTAGGTTAATTATTGTACTATAGTTTTTTAGCTAGATGTATCCTTATCCATTTAATAAGGGTTGTGCCATGTCCAATCCTTAGTGTGAGCTGCGTACGAATGAAAAGCAGTTAATCAATTTTAAGAGTAACGAGTTAAAACATTTGACTTTAGCAAGAATTAAGGACTACTTAACCCATTGATACGATGTTAGTATTATATGAGTTAAATAATTAATTAGAGTGTACTAGAATTTAAAAAAAAAATATACATATCAAAAGTAATATATATTAATACCTTTTCACAAACATTTGGCTCCTTATTCGAAGTTATATATGCGTTTGACTCAACAGGCTCATTACTTTAACTAAGGACGAGCTTAGAAAAATTGAACCGAATTGAAAAATTAGCAAGTCATGAATTAAGAAACAATCCAGTCAAGCGTAGATTGCTATAATCTCAGCTTGACTTTGTTTCCAAGCATACCTTTGTTTTTTCTTTTTTTAAGTTCTATTTAAATACTTGTTTAATTTAAAATAGTACTTAAACAAAAAAAAAACCCAAATGGACTCATAATATTGATCCATGGTTAAAGGGAAATTTGATATGTACTCTCAATCAATACTGGTGAGCACGTCCTTCCTCCTTTTCATAAGATTGAATGCTTTGTGAACCCGTCTAGCTATGGCTATGGTGGCAGGCATGCTTCACTCACTCTTTGTTAGCTCGTATCTTCAGCTGCGGTGTCCTTACCTTCATGGTGTTATGCATGTGATTCAAGAGTTGTTGCGTCGCAATTGGGATGTTGCTAAGGACATTAACTAATCTTAGTTTGTCTTCTATAAATTAAAGACTAATATTCTTGAGGAATGGCTAATGAATGGGTTATGCTAACGGCAAATGCAATTAGAGAAAAGATATTTAAACTGTGAAAATCTTATATTTATCTAACATAATGTGAGAATCTCAATCGATCAACAATTTCAGTCAGATTTCAGATCACGCATCCGTAATAAGAAAAAATTGACAAGTCTTCTTTACACTCTTGTATATTCAATTATGCATTTGAATTTATAATTTTTTCCCGTCCTTCATCTTCAAATTGAAACATGAGATCACTTGAGAGAGAGAGAAGAGAATTGAGAACATGGAAAGCCAAAAATCACGGAGTTACATTGCATTTGTACTATTTGTATTTGGCTACTACTATTTGCATTTTGCATAATAATAATAATGTAATGTAAGGCATCAAAGAGAGAGTATTTTGGGATTGGGGAACCTCAACAAGACGGCGCTCTCTACCATAAAAGTGTGTCGGTGGGTCACCCTTTGCAGAGAATGGATTCTTTCGTGTTCTCTCTTTCGTGCTTGAAAATGTTAAGCGGGAGGAAGACAGATTTTGAATAAGCAAAGTCATGTTAAGTATAATAGAGTCTAATTTAAATATTTATGTCTTTTTTTTCTTATAATATGATTAAACATGATCATATTTATCACAAGTGGATTCATTCCCCACTTTCATACCATTTCATGTCCTTCAATCACCTAATATTTTGCCACCACTTTAACTTTGGAATCCACCGCCATCATCCCCCACTAAAACATTATTCTATTGGGTTTTTCCAACTAGTAGTGACTTTTCTTTCCCTCCTCCTAGAAGACAACCATGTTTAAATGTTGTCAAATATTTAAAAATAAGCGATTCTCTAAATTAAGATTTGAACAATAAGTCATCACGTTACAGTGAACTAATCCTTTTATCATTAAACTATTGGTAATGTGACTTTGGTTAACAAATTAGGAGAGAAAATTAATTAAAGAGAATGCATCTTTAATTTTAACCTTTTCTAATTTTTTAATGCATTAAATATATTAAGATTTTTAAAACTTCTAATTTTTAATTTCTTAGCGGGGACCTATTAAAGAAACTCATACTCTATACATTTTACCCAAAAAAAAAAACTTTATACATAATATTCATAACTACTAACTACTGACAATTAAAGGGTCAAACTAACTTCAATCTCAGTATCATGCACTCAAATGTGTAATCATCATAAGACTTGTATATAATATATATACTTAATTAATCATAATATTATTTTAAGTTTAAAGGACTAATTTAATTTAGTAAAGTGTTAGAGAGACTCACTTAATTTAAATTTTATAGATTTATCAATTAATTCATTTATATTTTAAGAACTAATTTAACTAATTATATCTGATGATAATTTTAAGAACTAAAATTATAAATTTTTTAAATTTTATGAACTAAAATGACTCACATATATAATTTTAGGGATTAAAGCAATAATTATCTGCTTAGAAGCTAGCAGGTACCCTAACTTCTTCACAGGTACTGCCAACTAAATGACTGATTCTAATAGCAGGGGAAACAATAAATAAAAGTGTGACAGAGGGATTTATTTCTTAATTTTCAACAATATTATTATTTATCTATTCTTAGATTCTTTTCCTTCTTAACATGATTGGGACACATTCTCCTGTCATTTAGAATACTACCATCTTAAAAATAATATTAACAAAAAAAAGTTAAGATTAAAACAAAACAGTTTGTCCTATTTAATATTTTATAATAGTCTCGAATTGCCTGGAAGCATTTGATGGGAATATGCCGTCCGTGATAATTAAATAATATTGTATTAACGAAAGGGACGTGACTAAATCAATGTGCAAGTTTTGTTTGAGAGTAGACTTTTTGTTTTTGGTTTCTGAAGTTATACGTGTACACTGCATCTTACAAGATGAAGAAAGTGAAAATTATTATACTAAATAGTAATTTGAGTGTACGTATAATATACTGCAGAATATATGTTTATTTGACCAGCTTTGCTGGCATCTTAATTTAATTTTTGGAGAGAAATATTAAATTTACAAATTTTGTTAAGACATTGTATTGACTTATAATATTTCATTTATAATTGAATAGAATTTAATAATATCCACATTTTAGTGAGGATGTGATAGAATATGAATTGGTAAGATATTTTATATAAAATAAGTGTAAATAATAACTTAATTTTAAAGCATTTCAAGCATAAGCATTTTTTTAGGGCTTCTAGATTTATTCTGCTGTGCCATCTCTCCCGTCCTCTTATTCTCTTTTTCTTAGTTCAATATTATCATTATTATTATTTTAACATTTTCTAGTTGAATAGTATTATAGGACCAAAGTATCTTTTCCGCCATTCTTTTTAAAAAGAATAATTTATTTCAATTCCATTTGTTACTTTTTCTAGATACCCTTCAGTTGCAACAGAATATAATTGAAAAAGTAGGCTACCTTAGGGGGCATTGGTGGATTGCAACTTGCATAATTATGGTGCTATATATACTAAACAAATTAAGTTCACATTCTTTGGTTTTTCCTCTTACCTTTTCTAGAAGGTATTTCCGAAAGTATACCTTTTCTATTAGATGGTTTCTGATCATAAATATATGATGTTACTTAATTTATTTATTTTTAAAATATTTTTATAGTTAAATTTATAGAATTTTGTTATTATTTCATGGTTTAATATAATATATTGATGGATTATATAATTTAATATGATAAATTAATATATTTTTAATATAATATTTGTAAAGAGGTGCATCATAAACTCAAATGGTCATATCTTATAAGTTGACTCTTTCAATAATTTGACTAATGAAAAAATTTATTACAATCATATAAAATATAAAATAATAATAAAAAATAAATTTATTATAAAAATTATTAAAAATGAATTAATTAAGTAACCTGCCGTATGTACTTCTTACGATAGATAATAACAAACCACCTTTCTATTATTATATGTTATATATTTTTTAGAATTTTCGATCTTTTAAAATTGTTATTTTTTACCCAATAATATTATCTGGATGTCCACTCCTAAACTTAATTATGAGCATGTATCCCTATGCATAAAAGAAAATAGTATAATTTCTTCGTACGTTAAGTGAATAGCATTAAAAGAATTTTACGATATTATCCACTTATATGTTACATACATGACAATTATAGACAGTGAGTACATTTCAGAGTCAATTTATTTTCGTTAGTGTAACAATACATAATATGAATTCCATGTAAAAAGGTGATATCGGTAGGAAAGTTGTATCCTTACAGATTCACCTTTTTATCTTACGGTTTCTATTAGTATATGATTGAGTGACAATATAAAAATTATCCATGAAAATTAAACTCATGAAAAATGTAGTTGCTGTTGTAAAGAGATATAACATAAAATCATTAAAATTATTTTTTTCATAAATTTAAACTTTTGGAATAAATGATTCTTCAAATAGTATCAAACTATTATAATCAAGATATTAAGGGTTTGATCCTTTATAACCTCCATTTTAAAAAGTATCCATATTACAAGTCAAAAAAGCTATTGCATAAAAGAACATGTAAAGAAATATAATATAAAATTATTAAAATTACCTTACGTGAACTTATGTTTTTTTATATAAAATGGTTCTTAAGAGTCGTACTTAGATTAATTTCTTATCAAATAATTAAAAAAAAAAAAAAGACTGTTCTAGTTGGTCCGATGGAATAGCAAAGGTAATAATATAAAGTAAGAAAGGTATGGATAACTGAAAAAGATTCTAAAAACTCGTGAGGAAAAAAAAAATGAAAATCACGTGGAACCTATTCACCTAAGGCAACTTTTATAAAATTCTTAGATTCTTAAATGAAAATGTCCTAAAACTCTATTTTATTAAATGTTTTATAATCATTTTTATGATCCAAAATGTCAGCACACAATATTAATTTATAAAACATTTAATAAAATAGTAAGGAAACATTCTTTTTATTGCTCTCGAATCATGTAAGAATTGCTTACTTTACCTCACTTTGCATATCACCTTTCACTTTTTGAATCGGCCAATCCTTGAAAATTAATCTAGAAGTGTTCACTATTGACAAAGATTTCCACCTTGAAAAATATTACATACTATTTGACACTTTTTGGAATCTCTATGTGCGTGGCTGAAACTTTTTAAAGAGAAGATAGTTTGGGTGAAAAGGAAAAGATGAGTTTCACCCATCATGCAACCCAAAAGGTTAAAAAAACTTAGAATAAAAGAATGTGTCATTTTTATATTTGAAATGACTATATGCATATTTGATAGATTTGCCATATCCACATCTGTTATATATGGTGGAATTTAAGCTGAGATGCTGCCACTAGGTAGCCATTATTTTGAGAAAGGTGGGTTGTATGAGAGTGATGTGCAATGTGATATTGGAAAAAGTTGGTGTTGTCACAATTTTTCATAACAGTAAAATTATGTTAGTTTTAATTGGGAAAAAAATTTTAGGTCACGTGTCAAGAATTTTTTTTTATTATGTGTCATTTACAATTTAATATCCTAGTTATTAAGTTAGAAATATAATAAAAGTATAAAATAATATAATTAATAACTTATAAAATTAAAAACAATATATACTATTGATTTATATGAAATAATGGCTTTTTTCATGTGGAAATAAAATAATATTTTATTTTTTATATTTTGGAGTAGCTGGGAATTTCTCTTCAAGTTAGATCATATGTCCAATTCTGCTACATTGCCGCAATAGTTGTGTGAAAAGCTTTGTCATTGAAAGTTTGCTTCCTTTCTCCTTTTTTTCCCTTCTTTATTTCTTTCTAATAATCAAATGGTAACACAAAGGAGAGTAATAGAACCAACGAGGTAGATAGTTCCAAGCTAGCTAGTAATTCAGCTTTTGTTCTCTTTGAATGAAGTTTTAATTAGGTTTAAGTTTTATGAATGAATAAAAAAAAAGGTGTAAATATGTTTGGTCCTTGATAAATGTGTGAGATTTGGCTTAAGTGGCTAAAAGTTTGCTATTTTGTTTTTTTTGATTCAGACATATAAAAATTTGGAGGAGGATTAAATGCACTTCAGATGTTTGATTTTTGATGTACCTTGTAGACTAACATAGACCACATAAACTAGTGACTGACAAAATTAGGTAAATAAAATGACTTCCGATTTAGCACACATTACACCATCTAGCTTCACCACATCCACCTCCATCTGTCGGTCACTTAGCCACCCCCAACCTCTCCCTACATGAATCAACCGCAACAACCCCCACGCATTGACACCTTCCTTCTCACTCAATCAAAGAGACAAAAACATCAACACAACTCGCATCAACCAAAAATTTCATCAATCTTCATCATCATTCATCAACAACAACAACAAAGAACAACAAAGAACAGAGAATCCAGGAGAACTTTCTTCTTCTTCTTTGCAAATCCATCATTAACATGCAAAAAACCAACACTAATAGGAAAAAAAATTCACCATTGACATAACAAAATTCACCATTAACATATCAAAAAACATAAGTTATTGTGTAATAGAAACTGACAATCAAACTCGGCAAAATCAAAGTAAAAAAAAAACCCTCATTTTAAGTCAAACCAAACAATTTTGACAAAAGGCAAGAACAACACGGGATTCAAAGAACGCAAACACACTCGATCTATCTTTGAGCTTGAGGCAAAGAATATGGTGGACTACATGTGTCAGATCCGAAACAACAATGACATAGAGAGATTCAGAAACAACAGCGACACGATGAATTTGGAGTGAAGCGACACATCATATTTGGAGCATAACAAATGAGATAGATCTAGGGCAAGGGAAGGGGATGTCCTCTCATATTTCTTCACCGCCACAAACAAGCTAAATCACAATGGGGAAGGAGACGTAGGTGGAGTTGGTGCCATGGAGCACCATGAAGGCAGCGTCGACATCAGATCCAGTGCGTGTTGGTTAAGATCATGAAGTCAGTGAATATGGAAGGACCAATATGAAACGATTTGACCGAGGTTTTTGGTGGTGACACTGCGGAGGGATGTGGTGGTGGCGCCAGCGAAGGGCTGTAGTTGTGGTGGTGGTGGACTGGTTTGGAGTGGAGGGTTGGGGAAGGAGAAAACAGGGTTGAGAGAGAATGCAACCCGTAACCAGTCTAAGTTAGCAACCGTTGATTATATTAATGAGTAAACAAACTGCTTAGATCTATTTTGACCACGCTACACCCTCAAATGGGGTCAAGGTGTATCATGCACTAGATTTGTCACGATTCATTTAAGCCTCCTCCTCAAAAATTACTTATTTTAGGGACCTAAGACAAATCTCATAAATTTGTCGGAGATCTGAAACATATTTAAGCCAAAAAATTACTTCTTTTGTTTCATAAATGTCTATCACCTTTTAAATTTGATACATTGATTTAATAATATATCAAATTTTAAAAAGCAATAAATATTATGAAGCATAAGAAGTAGATTAAAACCACTTTTTAGTAAGATCTTTTACTCTACCTTATTAAATGAATAATATTACTTTAAAAGATCATTATCCCGATATGTACTTAATGACAAGTTGTGATCAATATTTGTTATGGACTAGGCCACGAAGACCCATTATGGCCAAATTAAGATCCGCGGATCCGCCCAGACCCGACCTGAGCTACTCCCGAAACGACCAGCGAGATACTCGCCCCGAGATAGTCTCCCCCCAACGTAATAAACTGCATCGTGATCAAAGGCACCATGAAGGAAAGATCCTAAAATCAGCGATGATCACGGATGCCACTCAGGTATTTAAGACTAACCAGCACACCAGGTGCGCCAGAGACCCAACACCCCATACTTTACAACCATCTCAAACTGTTATTGACTTATGCATCAGAGTCCTTGCAAGTACCCGTCTCGGCGACCCCGAAGCACTCAAGAAACTCTAGGATCCAAAGTGCCCCCTCAGTACAATATAATATGAAAATTACATACATGGACTTAAACCCTAAAGATGTAACAATTATAAACACCAATACCTATAACAAATCATCGTTTGGTTATTTCACATGATTTTATGCTTATTTTCTTTTAGTCCAGTGAACCGACCCCAGTTTGATCAAGATTACGGAATTCAATAAATACTAATGATTTTGATAAATTAAATTGGTGACTTCTCACGTATTCCATGGGATAAATACTCATTTTTACTATTTTTTTGACAATTTTTATAATTAAATTCATCAAATTTTATCATCATTTTATGATGACCTAATATGACATATTGATGTATCATATGATCTAATGTGATAACTTAATATTTTTTAATATAATATTTGTGAAGATGTGTATCATGAGCTCAAATGGCCTGCAAATCTCTAAATCTCTTATAAGTTGACTCTTTCGATGATTTGAATAATAAAAAAATTTGTTGAGATCATATAAAACATGAAATGATGTCAAAATTTAATAAATTTAGCTCTAAAAATGATTTAAAAAAATCAGTAAGAAAGTGTAATAACCGTGTGGGACACATTAGAAATCACCAACCAAATTACTTCAAATTACTTAAAATTTGTTGATACAGAAAGCAGAGAAATTGCAGACAAAGCAGGAAGAAACACCGGCACTTTATACTCTTTTTTTGAAAGAGATAAGGTATCACATTATTCACAAAACACACACAACATTACAACAATTTCTGTTCTATCTTTACTGGCTCTTGTAGGGTAATTGCAAGCACACCATATGGCCAGCTATGCCCGCTGTCTTCCTTCTTTTTTAAGGCAAATAAAAAATTATCATAGGAAGCAAAACAAAGGCAAAAGCAGTGGTTGGGGATTCTTACTATTTTTTTTTCTTCATTAAATTAATTAGTATGCTACATATATACTACTTACATCAGATTCAGATCGCTAAGTACCAGCCAGAACTTAATTTATTTGCATATAAGTCAAACCAATCCCTAAGAGTGTTCACAATTAATTGATTTAATCTCCTATAGTTGACTCTTCTAGAGTCTTGTTCTGTTCTCTCCGTTTCATAATATCAATTTTTTTTTAACTTTTTTAAGTAATTCATTCATAACTTAATGTATTTAATATAATTGTCTTTGGATATATTTAGTTATGAATTAACTTAAAAGAGTGAAATGGATTATTATTATAAAATGGAGGGCTTAACATTTTGAAATTGATATTAGTTATTGACAATAATTTATTCTTAGGAAACTTTGAATTTTGACATGAGACTCACCTTTCCGTGCAATTTCTCTTGATTATTGATTATATATTGAGGAAGGAATAAATTGGTGTTAGAAACTAAAGGAATAAACTAAATTGATGTTAATATTTTAAAAAATAAATAAAATACTAAACTGGTTTCAAACTTTAAAATGCTAGAACTAAATAATACATTTATTCTTAATTTAAAACTTACATTATATACCACGAAGTCAACTACTTCTCTAAATTATTGGGAGCCAAGTCTACAGTGAATTAATTATTCCCATTATTTATTTATTTGTTTATTTTTTTTTTTAGCTTTGTGGAGCGAATATCAAGCGAATTCTCCAAGAAGAAATGGGAAGATATCTCTGCACTTGACTTTTTTTTATGACTTTATTTCCGGTTTAAATATCTAGTTTTATTCACAAGTCATCTTCGAATTGTTTATCATATCTTATATACACGTTTGTTGATTAATTTATGGCGTTTCTTTCTCATGAATTTTGATAATGTATGTTGCAGTGTCCAGGTGCTTGCACTTAGTGATGCTCAAATATAATATAGTTGTTTAAGATATAACCAAGATAACCAACTATATATGTTCCTCTCTTATTGAGAATTTAGCCTTTGAATAATTATCAGGAAAAAAAAAGGTAATATCTATAAAAGTATGGATAATCTTATTTGTTAGAATCTATTTTGTATTTGATATAAGTCACTTGCATATGTCTAATCCTAAATTTTCTGGCATGAGAGAGGGAATATTAATCTTGATATTACTTAAGCATATAATCAAAATAATCTTTATAAGAGTTTGGATAACCGTCCATGTAAATTAGGTTTGGGAATTATACGTCGGATTAGACCTATACAATTGTAAGAATACTATTGGTAGCTAGATGAAGACTATCTTACAAATTAATGAAAAGAAAATAGATTTTTTTAGCTTCAATTTGAATGAATTTTCAGCAAATTTATATCAATTTGTATCCATGAATCTACGATGATTCCAAGAATACGTCAAAAAGGAAACGTGTAAATAACTAAGAAGACGTACTTTTAGAATGAATTCTATACTCGTAAATCTTTTGATGAATTAAAATTATGATATATTTTGTCGAATTAAAGTTAAATGCAGATTTGTTGTTTCATATAAAAATAAATCTATTTCAAAACAACATTTTTAATTACCAACTTACCGTGCTATGGTGAAAAATCAATGGATCCAATAAGTTCCATTAATGTTACCTAAGTTTAGGTTTAGACTTGTACTATGTCATTATCATGGAGCTTCCTTTATCATCGGAATCTTGTATACATCTAACAATGCGTATCACATCTATATTTAATTTTTTTTGGAAAATACTAGTATCTTACATTCTTTCATATTTCACACGCATATGTCATGTTTCACATAAACAAAATTCCTCTTATCATTTTTAAACAATTAACATCATCATTAATTTGGCCATTCACTCTTATCTTACTAGAGGTGAGGTTGACGTGATTGTTAGTATTACCCACCCACCTTTATCCTTTTGCATCATTTAAGTTTTATTTTTATTTTTTTAAAATTATAATAACTTCATGTGCAAATAACAAAAACTAATTTTTCTGTTCTTTTTATGCTTAAAAAACTATTTGTCTTAATATTATAACTAACTTTTACTCTTTGTTAGTGGTTAGACACTCTTTTTTCTCCCTCCTAAAAAAATCATGAATTTTGTCTCTTTTAAGAGTTTTTCTAAGGGAGTTTTTAATGGAGTCTGGTCACTAGCTTGTTGTGCATTATTGAGTCATAGTGACTTTAGAAGTTTGGATAGTTGGTAGTTGTACCTTTTCGTGTGGAGGTACCATGTAGTGTTTGGAAACCTTGTTGTTTTTGGGTGTATTGATGGTTCTCTTTTACCCTATTTGGGGTTGTTAGTGAATGTTACCCATCAAAGACAAAAAAAAAACACTTACTCTTTTTCTTTATTTTTGAAGATAAATATATTGTTTTAGTTAAATATATTATATGTTTTTTAAGAATCAAACACGGTTCATTTAATTTATTCTTTTGACATAAGATCAAATGAGATGTTGTTTAAGCTATTAACTCTCATCTAATCTAATAAGCACTTACTTTGGGATTATCACTTTTAGACATATTTATATGTTACAACTATTTCTTAAAAATTACGGTCTGAATAAAAAATTGCAGTTTAAGAAAATCACGGCCATGTCAAATTATTTATTATATGACGTAACTTAAAAAGTACGTAGCATATATAACAGAAAACATACTATAACTTCATTAGCTTACGCAACAACAAATACTCGCAATTAATATTGTAACTTTTAGTCTTAGACGTTACTAACATTTTCACCTTATACTATAACTTTTTTCTAAAAAATATTGCAACGCATACTTCTTCAATAATAACAAAGTCAACTCCGTATACAATTACCTTATATGGCATTGTTTTTGTCATTTAATTAAATTTAGTTAGTTTCACTTTTTTTTAACGTTATCTATTTTAGATCTATCGCCTACAATAATTTGAGGAAGTGTGTATAAAGCATTAACTTCTACAATTGTAGGTGCCATACAATTTATTGCCCTTTGACAATTTTTTAGAATTTCTTGGCATAAGAGTTTTGTGTTCTTCGACTAAGATTATAACGAGGGTTTAATAGCTATGCAATCTCAATTTAAAAATATTTTATATTATCATTTAAATATATATATTATTACATTTATAGGTGGTTACTTAAATACCCTATAGGATAAATACTCCATGTTACTTAATTTACCAATTTTTAATAATTTTTATAATTAAATTCATCAAATTTTGTTATCATTTCATGTTCTATATAATTGTAATAAATTTTTTATTAATCAAATTATTGAAAGAGCCAACTTATAAGAGGTTTAGAGATTTACAGATCATATGAGCTTACGATGCACCTCTCTACAACTATTGTATTGAAAAGTATTAATTTATTACATTAGATCATATAATCCATTAATATGTCATATCATATCATGAAATGATAATTAAATTGGATGAATTCAGTTAGAAAATTATTTTAAATGGATAAATTAATTAGCATAAGATATTTACCTTATGGGATATTTGAGAAACCACCTTATAATATAGATGCCATTATTTGAGATTTGAACTAAGCAGATATCTTAAAACCTCATGATTTAAACCGTTTTGATTAAACAGATTTAAAACATAAAATGAAAGTGATGAGATGAGAGATTATGGGTTCGTAAACTTATTTTGAGATTTGAGGAAGGAAATTGAGGAATGCAAAGAAGGAAAATGAGAGCTATAAGGGTTGGATTGTGGGGAGTGAACGATCTTGTCCTCCAATCTAAGTCCTTGTTGTGGGTGGCTTCCATTCTTAGGTTTGAGAGCAAGAGTTTTTTGTTGTTCCTCAAAATACGCCTTCAAGTTAGGGTTTCTCTCTTGGTTGATTTTTCTGGGGGGTGTGTGTTCTATGGGGTCTCAATGTGGATTCTGATATCCCTCATCTATTTTCTCTCCTTTTCTTATCCTTCTTTGCTCACCTAGGGTTTCATTTTTCTCCTTGGGTCCTGGTATAGACATGTCACTTTCAGGGGCGTACAGGACGAGGCCTTCTGCTGCGTGGGTCCTCGTGCCTGCTAGCCTTAACCAAGAAACACCACTCTCGAATCTTCCCTCTATGCAGATCCTACACTAAATATACCTAGTATGAACAAACATGCTTTTTGTCTCCCTCTCCTAGGTTGTTGTGAAGGGTACCTAAAAGGTATAAAGATGGGGTTTCCTGCTGCACTTTTCAACAGGCCAGCATAGGTCGTCCAGAGGAAGCCTTAAGGCTGCACCCTTAGGTTTGCTGAACCCTACATTGGTTCAGCCACAATGAAGGCGTCTCTGTCTCTTTGCTCTCTAAGACCTAAAAAGCTGGCTAAAAGGCCTTAGAATGGATCCCATAACATCTTGGCATGTGGGACAATATCCAAAGCCCTCCAATCCATAACCCCTCATAGTTCTTCTTCTTGTCTCTTTGCGGATTTGCTTAAGGCGTATTCTGAGGCACTACTCTATGCCATACTCCTTCGCAACTATGTTAGAGACAAGTGTTTATGTTTTTGGTTTAATCGATCATTAATTATTATCCTTAATCCATGTGTTACAAAAGGGTCTATATCACCTTAAAAATATCAAAATTGAACAATTAAATTAAAACCAAGCACGTAAAACTATTTCACTTATTATCTCAATCTTTTTTCTAATTAAAATACGTAACCTAACTTCAAAACTTGAACTCATAAGGCTTACTATAATTAGGCCTTCTATGATTTTGGGAAAAAAACATATAAATAAGGGAAATTGTTATGCAAAATGCTCATTTTCAAAGAGAAAGGACAAAAGAATATTTTGACCAAAAAATAGACCATACGATTGGTGGCTTTTCCACTTTGCAAATTTCAACACGTGGTGAAATTAGATATACAACCTTTTCAACCCAATTTCGTTACTTCACAGAACTTGTCATGACACGTGTGCCATTCTACATCGATACGTCAAAGAAAATGTAGACATTTGCACATAAATAGTGTTATTGTAGATTGTAGATTGTAGATTGTAGATTAAATGTGACCACTACCAAATGATTTGTCTTTTTTTTCATTTTCTTTATGGTCCACTAGGAAAGGTTTACTTTTGATTTTTTGGTAGACGATAAATTTAGGTGAATTAATTAGATGTCGATACTTTACAATAGTCAAGAAGGAAACCCTTAATTTCTTTGAGAATTTTTAGAAAAATTTAGATACCACACCAAAAGAACATATCAAAGTGAGATTTAAACTCGAGCCGTTCTGAGATATGGTTTAAATATTAGTTAACTGCGTCAACCCTAAGTTCACAATTATAATAAGTCAAGTTCTAATTGATAAAGATAAAACTATTGAGTTTAATTGTTATGCATTGATAATAATATAAATCATTTTATAATCAAAAATTTTTATAAGCATGATTTTAAAGTTAAACTTTACAACTATTTAATCACGTTATATATATAATGTTATTCTCACATAAAAAATAAATATTAAGGTAGTACAGACTATATTTGATATTTGTTAAAATTGCACTCAACTCTAAATTATGTATAAAATTATATCCTGATTTATTTTAGAACTTTGTTTTTATTTCTTGTATTTTCTATTTTCAAAAGTTTAAAAAAAATAATGAAAATAATAAAATATGATATAATGTTTCAAGATTTTTGAGAATGATATAATGAACATGAAAAATAAAAATAAAAAGAAAAACAAGGTGAAAACAAAAACTTAATAATTATTAGTGACCAATCACGANAATAAAAATAAAAAGAAAAACAAGGTGAAAACAAAAACTTAATAATAATTAGTGACCAATCACGATAAAAAAAAAAAAAACTAGAATGAAATTTAAGTTAAATTAAACTAAAGTATAATTTTGAAAAACATTTAAAAAAAAAGTAATTTGTGTCAATTGTCCTAAATATTAAAACTAAGTACAAGAAAGAGAGACACCAAAATATCAACCTCACCCATTACCGTCAAATAATGTTGTTTGTTTCTTTTCTCCACTCCAATGACTATTCTTAATCTTTACTTCTAATAACTAATCCGGTTGTCAAGAAGTGACAAATAAAAAAGAACCGATAAAATAAATAATATTATTTTTTTGTATATATAATATTACATTTGGTCATGGTAAATGAATGAAGCACTCATGGACAAAAGAAGTGTGTGCAAAAGTTGAGCCGCCTTAGGACCACCACAAGATGTGACACCCCTTTTCTTTCTCATACATCTAATCAAAGTTGGCACTTTCACTTTTGAAACAAAGACTTGGAACAAGAGATGAGATGAAGAAGCAATTCCTAAAGGAAAAAAATAAAAGGCATTCATTGCCTTATGGAATGGATTTTGACCCTAGACTTTCAAAAGACAAACACAACGTGCCCTTCCAAAAAGGACCCCACCACAAAACTATTTTAGCATACAAGTTGGTCACGCAATTGAATAGTGCATTTTCACTATTGGCATCTGCCAAACAAACCCTTAATGGGGTCCATTTTCACGTGCACAAGATAAGCATTAGGAAATAAATAAATAAAAAGTTGCAATAAGGCCAAAAATCGCATACATATCCACACACATTCAGATTCACTCACCATGATTTATGGTTCGTGCTAAACAATAATCCATATGAGAAAATTATAATCATCTTATTTATATCACAAAATAGTACATATAGAATAATAATAGTTAAGTAGCAACAACATTACTACTACACTTGTAAAAAAAAAAAAAAAAAAAAAAACCAAACACACAAAAGGGCTAAATCATTTATAGGTAACATCCATGTGATTTATTAACCCATGACACCAGAACAAAAGACCTTTGCTCCAAAACATTAAAATATCCTAAGACCCTATATTATAGAGAAAAGGATTAACATGTGAAAATATTAAAAATGCAAGTAAACTAACTTTTTTTTTGTTTGAGTTAAGGGAGAGATGGGAACTTTTTCACATGATCTTGAAGGGTGTGTTTGGCCAAAACCCTTTTTTGAGAGGACAACAAAAAGTCCATGATAATCACAAAAGTTCCCAACATCTCTTCTCACTGGTACCATATTGAAACATCTGGCTGCTTGTGAAGTGGATCCATCCCTATTGCTCCTTGCATATCCTCCTTGAAATCATAGGTTCCTAAATCACAAGGAGATCCAAACATCAAATTGAAGTTGCTGCTGCTGTTGTGGTTGTGGTTGTGGTGGTTGCTGATGTTGGTGGTGGTGGTGGCGGTGTCAAAAGGCGAGTTCATGGCCTTGAACCGGTCGAATTGACCTTCCTCTCGCGCAAAGAAGTTTCCCTCCATCACCATTCCCTGACCGGGGAAGAAGTTTTCCTGCTGTTGCTGAATGCCGTGCTGTGGAATGTTCTGATTCTCTGCTGCAGCAGCTACACAGTTATTGGAACCGAAGTTATTGGAACTCACGTTCTTGGTTCCGACGACATTCGAATCGTAGATTGACATGAGATCGTTGATCATCTTCTGGCCGTCCTCCGGAACACCGAGGCCGGTTAAATCGATTGTGGGCGGAATGAAACCAGCAGACTGAGCTGTAGCATTGGGCTGAACAAAGGACTGAGGGAATATGACAGGCTTAACCTCGTTGACATGGAAGTTAGGACCGCTATAATCCGCGGCGCTGCTTCTGTATGGACAGTTCAGTTGGTGATTGTCCCTAGAAGACCTGTCCTGGAAACCAAGGCGGGCTTCGCTGTAAGGGCACTGAGGGTGCTCACATGTGTAGATTTTCTGATCCACCATCATGTTGAAGTCGCTGGCGACCTTCCTCTTCCGAATGAAATCCAAGTTTGTGACGACCTCTCCCTTGATCGGAAGAGAGGGTTTCTCAAACGGCAGCCTTCCCCTCATTCTGTCCATCCCGAGATTGGACGGGTGAAGGTTCTCAGGTTTCCGGTCTTCAACGTCGAAGTTCGACTCATTCTCAGCACCGTCGACATCATACTCATTGCAATCATTGATGATCAATGAACCACTGCCCCCCGCGGAAGACAACGGTGGACAGTAATCGGGATATTTCTCCCGAGCCAAGGCCTCCTCTTGATTGATGATGGCGAGCCAGGTCGCGCTTTCTTTGGCCGTCATTTTGTCCTGAAGGCATTTGGACTGCCTCACAAGCTTGCGAATCTTGGCTATATCAGGGGACATGTGCTTGATAACTGCAGTTAGCACGCCGACCTTCCAAGCCTTCTTCAGGTCATGAGGCTTCTTGTAAGGCGGAGGGCCTTGATCTTTTGGCAAGCCGATTTGGGGCCACCAATCTTCGTTCCCTGAGGGCCACCACGGCGGAGGAACACCCTTCTCCAACGGGAATCGCCTCTGAGGGGGATCGCAGTGCTGCATAAGCGCAGACAAGAGAGAACCCAAGGTTGTGTCCTGCAGCTCTTGCAAGGTGTGAGGAGTCGGACCGATAGCATTGCATCCATCGTTTTTTCCTGGGATAGCATTGTCGGCTTGATACTTGGCTATGGCAGCGGGACCGTTGCGATCAAACCTAACCTTGTCCTTCCACCACTCACGGAGATTGTCAGATGCCCCAGTCACTGGCTTCCCCTTCTCAGGAATTATCCCGTAAACGAACCCTTGCGCCTTGCAAACCTCCATCATCTTCAGCATGTACTTCAAGATCCCGTCTTGAGCCCTTGACATCTTCTTCCTCCTCGCTTGCTCCTGGGACTGCCTTTGCTTCGCCGCATCGATCCCTTCCTTTGGCTTGCTTTGCTCTTTCAGCCGCTTGTGCTTCATCTTGTCCCTCCACATCCTCCTCTCGAGCTCGTCCAATTCGATCTCTTCGTCGCTGTAATCGTCCTCAACCACTGCGTCCGGTTCAGTCTGCCTGACAGCCACATCCCCTTCCCCGAGGGGACCACCGCAGAAAACATCCAAATCACCGCAAAACCCCATGTCATCAAACATCATCATCTTTGATTCAACTTGTAATCTTTGGATGAAGCGACAAAACGGGTTTTCAAATATCACCCCCCTCCTTCAGCACTATACAAATCAACAAATTCTTGAGATTTCAAAGAACTTTATACCTGTCAAAAGAAATTGAACCAAAAAAAACACACAGAACAATTAAGAAGGTACAAAGATCAGATAAAACTTCCAGATTAAGAGAATATCAGAAAGCATCAAATCTGCATCCAAATCTTAATAAGAGATTTAATAGCCACACAATTTTCATCATCAGATACCTCTTTCATTCTCATCCATCAATATTGGATACTAATCACCAAAAAGAAATCATAAAATTAGAGCTTTTAATCAGAAAACTGCAATCCATCAACACACTTTAAAAGATCAGGGCTGTCCTGATTGACCAGATCTAATTAAACATTAAAATAACAAGTAACATAAACACAGAACATAGTTCAATGATAATTCAAAACCCAAAAATTAAATTAAATTAAAAGATTCTCTATTCAATCAAACCATTCATCAAACAGTAGACAGGTGAAACAGAACAAAGCAGGTTACAGGGGGAAAAAAACTTCCAAATAATATCAGCAAAACTGATCAAAACAAGTTATGAAGAGAGGATCTGAGAGCAAGACCAAATCCATCAGAGACCCCCATAAGAACCATAAACAACATCAGAAAACTAAGAACATCTACGAAAATCCAAAAAATTAAAAATAAACAGAACAGAACAGAGCTGAACAGAACATCAAGAGCTATGAAAAGATCAAAACAGGGTATAGTGGAACCATAATCAAATATAAAACAACCACCCCAGCAACAAAAACACACACACACACACAAAAAAAAAAAAAACAGAACCCCACAAATTGTATTGACCAAGCAGCTAAAAGAAAAGAGCTGAACAGTGAAAAAAATCAATTTTTTTTCTTGTTGGAGGAGGAAGCTTACCAGAATAATCCAGAAATGATGTGTGGTCAACAGAGGTCAATATGTGGAGAAGAAGAAGAAGAATAGGAGGAGGAGGCTATTTCCGAGAGCGGAGAAAAGAGAGAGGAGAAGAAAACCGAAGGAGGAGGAAAGGGAAGAAGAATTGAAGAGAGAGAGAGAGAAAAAGGGGAAGCTGAGAAGAAAGAGGGAGAGAGAGGGGGAAAGGGGACAGAGTGTTTAGCATTATCCTGCTTATATTATTGCTTTAAGAAGTGTTGGTGAATGTGAAAGTGCTGGGGCCCACTGTTGGAGTTAAAAAAATAAAAAAATGAATTTTTCTTTTTTAAAATAACCCACCAAAATTGAAGGAGTAATTGGAGTGTGCAAGGATATTATAATTAAATATCTTGTGTTTATGAACCTTGGTTAGGTTAATCCCATCTCAACCTTGGAATGATCAGTTATCATTATTTTATTTATTATTTAGTCAGTTATTATTTATTGTGAATTTAATTTATTTATATTGATTCTGTAAAGTTTTTTTTTTAACCTTGAGGTTTAACGCGGTTGGTAATTAAAATTTTTAAACATTTAATCAATAATTTGATTCTTAATGAATGTCTCATAATTAAAAATGTACTTATTTTAATAAACTCAAACTCTGATAAGAATTAATCATTATTTTAAAGGGTAAATATTATTTCTAGTGGTAAATATGTTTGGTGAGAAAAAAAATGTATTTTTTTGTCATTCAATCAAATTTTTTATATTGCCAAAAATATATTTGACTCTTACTATATTATTTTAAAAGTCATGTATATGAGATGATTCAATTGAATGTCAATCAATTTATAAAAATAAATTAATATTATTGTATGAGCTTACTTTTTATGCACCCTCAATGTATTATAAACTAATCGGTCCAATTAATTTTATATGATCATTCAATTATATGCGATCGTATTAGTAAAAATAATTTACTATGTCTCTTATTATCTGAAAATTCTCACATACACCACATAATTATATTATAGTCAAATTTTGTTTTGCACTACATCTATACGTATAAATTAAAAAATTTAATCTCGTCATAAAAGATTTAAAAATTTAATTGTTATAAAATGACATTATAAATCTATTTTATTCTATTATTCAATTAAATCGTGATACGTAAGTAAAAATGGACAAATATTTCTCATATTACTTGAAAAATCATGCATATGAAATGATTTGATTGAATAATAGTGTAAAATTAGATAAATGGATCATCTCATGTTCAAAATAGTTATGTTTGGTCATTTTAAGAAGAGTTTAATTTTGATACAAAAGTTTCACATGGTTGGCAATCAATTCATTTAGTTTGGATGATCTTTCAATGAGTGAGTGTAATAGTCAATCATATTTCCTGATTTATCGTATATGATTAGATGACAATGTAAAACTCTTTTACACTGTCAATACATTACAACTAAATCCTTTTAAGAAAGAGAAAAATACAAACATCTAATTATTTCGATTATTTCTCTTTTAAGATCATCATTTTGAACATTTGTTGATTCATTCCTGTAAAATCAGTGAATCTATACAATAAGGCAATGAGAACTCCCTTAAAAAAATTATCATTTAGTGTCCAAATTTCACTTTTACTTTTATCCTAACTCAATTTTTTTTTCAATCTTTCTTAAAAGAAAATAAAAATTATCCACCCTCTACACCGACCATCAGTTTTCATCTTTTTGTGTTTGTCCTTTATTTCCTTCTATTTTTTTATATATTTTCTTATTTATTCTATTTTGTTTTTATCAACAACTCGTAAAAAGAGTAAGATACAAGCGCATGCAACCCAATAGCAGTAATTAAATTGGCAAATTAATCTCTTAATATTATCGTATTGATGATATTATTATATGGTGATGGATGATGATGGAAGAAGCAACTGTTTTTGTGTGTGTGGGTGGGGCCCACATGTGTCTCGTCGGTTTGTAGATTATTGATAAGGCCACCTGACCAATTATGAAGTCCACACACTCTCAAACAAATACCCCTTCTCAGTGGGTGACTCACTGAGTGGAACATACTGTTTCGGAAAAGAAAAAAGAAAAAAAAATGCCTTTTTTTTTTCCCACTTTGCCTTTTTTTCCTTTTTTTTTTTCATCTCATACCAATCTAATAATTTGTTTTTAATTTAATTAGAGTTAGACATTAGACATATACACCGCACTTTATATTTTCACATCTTTTTACTCCTTTTTTGAAAAGATTCTCTTTTTCTTTGTTTTTTTTCTTCTTCTCTCGTGTGGATAATAATTTTGCCAAAAGTGAAAATGTCCTTGATTATCATCTTTGCATTTTCAATCTTTCGTCACTCACTTGTCAGTCGAGGTTAGTTGGTACTTTCATTCAATGGATATAATAACAATATTGTTATTGGCTAAAAAGGGAAAACTTATAATACAGAGATTTTTAATCCTCGTTATATATATGTTGGATACGAATTTTTTACATCGTGCCAAAATTTGTTAAGCCGTTTCCCAATATGTTTATTTTGTGTGTTGTTATAATTACCTCGGGGTCATGACATATGACACTTTAATAAAATACACATGTATCAATGAACTCAACACTGAGAATTACTAAATTAACCTTATTCAATTTTGGACTATGGGAGTTGATTAATGAAAAATGTTATTTTTGTTATTTTTATGAGAGGTTATAATTGAAAGTTTAACGATAAAATTTACATGGAAAAGTGAGAGTAAAGCTAGTAATATTTGATAAGTGAAAAGACCACATTTTATTTATTTATTTTTTAGTTGTTTTGTATATATTTATTTTGTGTGTGAGATTGTCGATTCACACTTTATTTATTATTAAATGAGATGACAATGTAATTTACACTTTAATGAGATATTATTTTATGATAGATGAAAAGTGAGTCGATATTATGTGCTATGACTGCACATATTTTTTCCATTTATTTCTAGGAGAATTTTGGTTTTTTTAATCGTTATTGTATTTGTATCCATCAAATAAATAATATGTTGTAACAAATAATAATAATATCTTGATATTCTTGTGAATAATAAAATGCTTCCATTTCAATCGTTAAAATAATATAAAAAATTGCACAAAGTGGGAAATGAATATAAAACTACTAAAATGCTACCTATCTATGATGTACAAGTATTAATAAAAATGATTTTTTTATTATTACCATGTTAATTTTAATGACCTACCAAATTCATCTTACATCAAATCTAGATCATATTTCTGGCGCATCTACGAAAAGCAGTTAACATTTTTGCAAGACTAAAATGCTAATCAATAAATTTATATAGTAGATTTGTAATATACGAATAAGTTTTATCACATTATTATTTAAATTGGAAATTAATAATTACATTTGGAAAAATAAATAAAAATATCTAAATATTTTCTTTAAATCTTTGATTTGATTTCTTTCTATTATTCATTAGTTATATAGCAATAAAAATTAAAAAAATAACTCTTATTATTATTATTATTATTATTATTATTATTATTATTAAATTTTTAGTTTTGCTGATGTACCTATGTATGCAGGTCAAAAAGTATTTAATGTTTTTATTAAATATATTTTTTATTATTTGAAGAAATAAATAATAAATATTATTATTAGCAATAAATATTTTCATTTTTATTCAATGATTTTTTAGATTTATTTATTTATTTATTTCCCTAAAAATACTAGATAGCAAACCCTTATTTTTTTTTATTTGAGACATTATTTCATCTATAGACTATACATTAATATAAAAATGATCCCCAAAAAAAAATTTATTTTGGTAACCAATTTGTTTACCCTTTTCTTCTTTTACATAATTACTGTTATTCTTTTGTTTTTTTGTAAATTTTCTTTTTTCGCATTTCACTCAAACTACTTCATCTTAAATTCTTAAATCATTCCCGACTAAAGCACCGGTGCCTATTAAGCAACGACTAGTTGTTATAATAATTACACCATTGTTGGTAGTTTATCATTTCTCAACACATAATATCAATTTTTTTTTTAAAAATATAAATTACACTCTCCTCCATTCTATTTTAAAAACATAGACTTCACTTCCCATAAAAATAAAAGTAAGTTACAATTTAATCATTTTTTTACTAAAATACTGTTCACAAATAAATTTTCACATTAAAACATATTTAACAAAATAAAATAATATAAATTATAATAATATAAAAGTATTTATACATAATTACAATAATTATTTAAAACTTATTATATTGATAAAATAAGTTATTAATTAAAAAAACATAATAATTTTAAAAGAAAATATTTAGTATTTTCTTAACAATTGATCATTTAAAAATATCCATGTATATATTATTATTTTAAAATTAATTTTTAAAAAATAATTAATTTTTTCTTTTAAAATTATCATAAATTGTTAATTCTTAGTTAATAATTTATTATTTCAATAGAATAATTTTATACAATTTTTTTATTATAATCATGTATTAATACTTTTATATTATTATTAGTCATAACTTTTATTTTATTAAAAAATAATTTGTATAACTATTTATGAATGATGTATTGATAAAAAAAATGTGAATAATAATTAAAGTGTAACTTACTTTTATTTGTTAAGGAGGGGGTGTATATTTTTAAGATGGAGGAAAAATGGAGTATAATTTAAACAATTTTTAAAGGAGTTGTATTTCACTCAAAAGGCTTATTTGGTAATGTTGTAGATCTTTAAAAGTTGTTGTAATTCTCTATAAAAATACTCTTGAAAAGGATAATTTTACTCTTTTGCCCCTGTTACACAAACTAATTACCAAAATATCTCTATTTCAAAACATATTACAGGAGTACCACGGTTTTGGCTGACGTGGCCTCGGTGAGTGAATAGCGTGTGTATAGTGGTTGTATAATGCAAAGCATGGTGATGTGAACTTATGTGAACTAAGTGTCTCACATTTTGGTATTTCAAAAGTTCTAGTCCCACATTGGTTAGATCACAAACCTTTTAAGTGTTTATATACATTTAGTAGTTGTTGTATTAGTAAAAATAGTTGAGAAGGAAGTTGGGCTCGCGGGCATGAGTCCAAGCTGTTTGAGCTCTTTGAAGTGCAAATCAATGGATTTGTCCCCCGCGCGCACGATAAAGAGCGTCTCGGTCTTTTTACAAAATTATTTTTTGAATTTTTACAGCTTACATAAGAAACCATATTTTTCACATGTGCCTAAACAAATTAACAAAATTTATAAATGTAGTTACAATGACTTATTAGAATAACTAAAATAATTTTAATTATTTTAATTATATTTTTCTTTAAACCACATTCGCCACCCCGTTAGGCTAATTTGTGTTGTATTCGCCAAACCCGTAGGCGAATTTATGTTGAATTCGCCAACCGTGTTGGCCACGTCAGCCAAAACCGTGGTACTCTTGTAATATGTTTCGAAATAGGGGTATTTTGGTAATTACTTTGTCTGACAGGGGCAACCGAGTAAAATTGTCCTTGAAAAGTCCTAATAGTGTTTGGTAAAATAATCCAAATGTTACTTTCAATAAGTAGAAGTCATAAGAATAATGTTTAGTAAGTATATCATTAATTATTTTTAAAATATAAAATGACTATAAAATACATAATTTTTTAAATATATATTTTTATTTTTCCATTAATTAATATATATTGATATTGAGTTTTTATTAAAATTTAAGATTATATCAATTTTTTTTAAGTTTTTGAGAATTCTAAAAAACTTCTTTTGAAAACTCGCAAGAACGGCTTTTGAGCAAAAGCTCAATTTTTTTTTGTTTACCAAATACAAAATATTAGTTTATGCTTTTTGAGAGTGAGAACATGTAACATCCCAGTTTTCCTTAGGCAAGATTTCGCATAATAAACTCGTGAACGAACTCCATCAGAGGTTGGAAGCGTGAGTTGTAGGTGTCCGTCAAGCACCGGATGTGCGGGACTATGTGGCTGAGGTGGATAAGTGCGGCGTTAGGGAGAATCTGAAAGGAATAGAAGGAGTATAGAGTACCAAGAAGCTTAGGAATAAAAGAGGATGCTCGGGAACGCTAGCCACGCTGGACACGTCAAGAAGGTAGAAGCCTGATTACCTCGGACTCGAGTGTCTGTAGAAATTATTCTGTTTGGTATTTCCAAATTCTACTGACACTCAAATGATTCCTCTCGACCCCTAGAAATGGATGAAAAACTTAAAGTGTCGGAAAAACGGAAATCGGGTCAGTTTCGGACGATTCCGCAGACACTAGAACAGTCCCGTTTAGCCCCGTCTAGCCAGTAGAACTGAGCAGAGAGTCTCAAGTCTCTGGGAATCCAACTTGTACCGGGAGAAAGTCCCAAATACCTTAGATTGGCCCCACAACCTTATTGGGAAGTTTGGGAGATAGCAAAACCGTAAGCGGAACGGTTGTCCGCAGACGCGGGAGCTTAACGATGTATTAAAGGTATCTGTGAAAAATACTCCTCCGGAGAAAAATTCACAAACACCTTCTAAAAATAATATTCTTAGGAAGGGGGTAATTAGAGGATCGCGACGGTACAAGCGGAATATTTTTCGGACGACCGTGCGCGACGCACCGGGACTGCGAACGATCAAAAACGAGCGAAACGGGACCGAGGTGGGGCCCAATCTGATTTAGCACGTGGGGAGGCAGATATTTTCAAGAAAAGGCAGATATTTTCAAGAAAAATAATTAAATATGCCTTGATGTGACTTGATTTGACCTAGGTATTATCCAAATCAATTAAATAAATAGAAAATGAAATTAAAATGGCATTTTGGTAATTTTGGGCCAAGGGCAAAATGGTAAAGTGGCAATCAGCTCTTGGGCTATAAATACCACCCCAAAACCGAAAATGACATGAAAAATTGGAATCCTTGCCAGAACTCTGTCCGTTTGTCGATCGACTGCTGTTCTGACAAACCGGAGACCCAGACACCGCCTGCCTTAAACCCAGTTCACTTCCTCCACGAATCCCCTAACCCTTAGCCACGAAAATCACTCCAAGAACCCATGGAAAGCTGCAGCAAATTCGGACATGAGGAGCTAGGAGGCAGCCAAGCAAGCTAGGAGCAAGCCGGAACCGTCGGCACCACGGTAACGGTGGGTAAACCTAACATAACCACTGTCTATGTGGTCTAGGACGCTTGAGTTTCATTTGTGATGTGTTCTATGTTAGATTATGCTAGGTTTTCTTATTTGATGCCTCTTTGTTCTTATTGAATGCCTCTTTGATGAATTGTTAGGTGAATATGTGCTTTATGTGTCAGATATGCTATATGCTTTGTGACTAGACGGTTAGGAGAATATGAACTTGATTATGGAAATGATTTTTGGATGTTTGAAAGTATGTTTATGGCTATTAGAAATTGGTTGGAAATGATGAAAGAAATGTTCTAAGGATTGATGTTTAGGAACCTTGTAGAACATGGAATATTGCAGGAATTAGGAGCTGAAATTCGTCAGGGTGCACTGAGCGGTCTGACGAAGGCCAGAACTCCCTTTTCGAAAATTATCAATTTTTATGTGTACAAAAACATTTCTTAAAACATAATTTTTATACTGCTTGCAATTATCCATGGATCTACTGATTTTATTAAGTATGTTATGATTTAAGGATTTATGTTTAAATGTTTTAAGGTATGACAAGATCATGAAATAAAGCTTTATGTTTAATGCTTATGGACTGTAAATAAAATGGACTGGATTTGATGAACTGTAATGATGAATGCTATGTGATTATGTGTCATGGAAAAGGGTTTTACAAAAAGGAAAGGAAAAAGAAAAGAAAAGAAAGGAAAGGAAAAGGAAAGGTATCGGGCATGACGTCACTAAGTCCCAAAAAGGAAAGGAAAGAAAGGAAAAAAGGAATCTTTTCCTAGCTGTGCGTAATAGCTGGCAGGAAGGGCAAGTTGAACCCTGGGCATGCCTTGTCCCTAGCATAAGGACGGGGTAGGGTCCCCTCGCCACCCCTAGCATAAGGGTGGATTCTCCTATCGTGAGCTACTGAGGTTTAGCGCGGCCCAGTCCTCACGATACTGAGACAACAAGGAAGCCTGTCGCGGTAGGCCACCGTTACGGGGGGGTTGAGCTTGAAGTAATTGCTCTAAGTGATATAACTGTACATAAGTGAATGTGTGAAGAAGCTTATAATTAAAATGGGCACGGTTATAAGTGGACGCACACGGAAGCTTATTATGTGATTATGTGAATTATGTGATTATGTGAACTTAGGAAGTAAGATAGAGAACAGATGACTTAGTAATGAAGAGTAGGCTCCCCAGTCACCTAGTAAATTAGATAAAGCTGCTCAGGCTTAGTATGGATTAAAATAGAAGGTAGGGACATAGTATAACTGTGACACTTAGAGACCCCCTGAGCGGCGGAATCATAATTGAGTGTAATACAAGTAGCGAGACCGAAGGTAACCCACTGAGAACCCAGTGTTCTCATCCCCCACTTCTTTATGGTTCTAGGTGAGCACGATGAGGATAGGGAAGACGTCCGAGCAGACAGGCAACACGAGGGACGAGGAGAGGAGCTACAGGAGATAGAACCCTTCCAAGGGAGGACAGCTGAAGATCAGACGATTAGCTAGTAGAGGACATATGTGTATTTGTATTTCTATGTGATGTTTGTGCTTGATACTTATAATACTATGTAAATATTGCTTATGAATGTATGGAGGACCATGGTTTGTTATCTTGGCGGGTACTAATGATATCTTTATTTATCGTTACACATGCTATGTTTCCGTTCAAAATGCATGTTCTAAACGCAACAAGGCTCCTAATTTACTCTATGTGACGTATAAAGAAAGTTTAAATTTGGTCCATATTTTGGGTAGCAATATTTTTAAAAGAATACATGGGACTAAGTAATCCCCACCAAAGCAGATAACAACCTAGTGAGCATTGTTTGCGACGTACGCGTGAACAGTTAGCTAGGGTGTTACAGAACACCTCCTCAAATAGCTTTATCGAACCAAACCCTAAACTGTTAGTATTTAAAGTTGTATGAATGAGTTCATTGAGTCTCTAAATTTAACAAAGGTTTGAATATGTTTTAGGTCTTTGACAAATTTTGGAGATTTTGTTTAGGTTTCTAAATTTTTTTTGGGTCTAAACATATTAGAAATATTTGATTTTAATCCTTGTTATCAGTGGAACTCTATTAACTACTGACGTGACTAACAAACTGTCTCATCAATAGTGCTATGTGAACAAAATAGACTTACCTAACTCACGATCAAGTTCAAATTGACCCATAATTCGCTATTTGACCCGAATTTTTCCTAAAATCACGACCCACACATGATCCCAATTTGGGTAAAATAGCGAGTTATTGATAAGTTTGGGCTGAGTTATAGTCAAGTAGGTTTATTTTATTCACATGACACTTTGTTAGCTACATCAATTGTTAACAAAGTCTTAATAATGACAAAGACTAAAATCAAATTATTTATAATATGTTAGAGACTAAAACTAAATAATTTTAATATGTTTGAACCAAATTTAAAAGAAATTAGGAATTTAAACCAAATTTCATAAATTTCTCAGAACCCAATTAAGGATTTAATGTGTCACATTAGTTTGTTACCACATATTTTGTAGAGTTTAATTTTGATACACTAAAAGTGTAAAAGATTTTACATGGTCAGTCAATCAATTTATTTCGTTTAAATGACATTTTAAAGAGTGAGTTTGATAGTCAACAGAGTTTACTTATTTGTCGGTATATGATTAGATGACAGTTTAAAACTCTTTTATACTATGAATGCGTTCTAATTAAATCATTTTTGATATTGTATTATTATATTTTGGTTGACGTGGCAAGTTTAATGAGAATATAACAATAATTAGTTAGAGTGAAAAATGAGACTGTAACAACAATTTGAGGTTAGAAATGTAATTCGGATAGCCATCCCATCAATGGCAAATGTTTAATAGCTCGAAAAGGACTTCCCAAAACGACATACAAAAGATAGAATAAGGAGTAATTGAATTGTCCTATCCTCAATTTTCGGAGCCACGATGAATGGTTATTAGACCATTCGTTTGCATTTTTAAGAAAAACTCTTTGGGCCAAACAACATTGCTCCTCATCGATTATTACCTCAGACTCATTTATCATTTGTTACTGCATTTGCATTCTCATTTGCAACTCAAATTATTGCCATATTCTCGTTTAGGGTCGGTTTGGGTATACAAATTAAAAGAAGTTTATTGCTAAAGAAATTTTTGAAAAGTAACTTATAAATGAATTATTTTGTATTTAAAAATACAAGAAATGAAACATGTAGATATTTCAAGTATTTAAGAAATTTTTATTTTAAGTATTTTTTAAAAAGCTAGATATTTCAATTTCTTAAAAAATATTAAAATTGACTTTTTAAAAAGTAATAAGTCGTATGATGAAACATGCTGAAAATTAAAAATATGACTTCTAACTTTTAAAAAATAAAAAAAATTAAAAAGTTGTGTTATTCAAATGGATCCTTAATATAATAAATTGATGAAAAAGTAACAATAAAATAATGAAAATGGAATAAAGGATTAACGGGACTCCTAATAACTCCAAGAACTAAAAATTTACTAATGTCTTAATATTAATTCCATAAACTGAAGTGAAACTTTGGCAAAAATCATGGGGTTATGATGAATGTAATAACTCCACGTACTCCTTAATTTGGTACCGTAATTCTTCATACCAACAAGCATTTTTTTTAATTTGATATTTAAGGCATTACAAGTCGGAAATATACCACTCTCCCCCTTTTTTTTCCTGAAAAGTGAAAGCAAAATTTTACAGCATCATATCTACAAAGAGTGTTTTTGTGTTTCTCTCAAACATGGTACAATGTTTTTCCCTTCTCATCGTCATATTTGTTTTTCTATGATTTCAATTCTTTTGCTTTATTTCATTTTTAAACATCGATTAATTGCGTGATTCATAATTTTCAATCCACATCCAATTTCTTACTGTGTGTGTTTGATTTGAAAGGATTTGATAACATATATCATAGATCTCTGCTAGTAGCGGTAGATCATATGTATCCATCTATGCTACATTATTATAAAAAATGAAATTTGTGACTTTTCATTATTTTGTTGCATTTTTTTTAATTCTTTTTTGTGGTTTGCAGATTCACTTTGTGCTTCTCATTAGTCGACAAGGAAAAGTGAGGCTCACCAAGTGGTACTCACCATATTCTCAAAAGGAAAGATCCAAGGTACCCTGTCTCTCTCTCTCTCTCTCTCTGTCTCTCTCTCTTATTTGATTTAATATATATAAAAATTGTGTCAGATCTTAATGCAATATAGGATTATGCTATAAGATCATAATTTCCAATGGTATTGTCTGATGTTGTGAGCACAAAGAAAAAAAGACCTAGTGAATCTGTTTTTTTTTCCTTTCACATGTATCAAAAACAATTGCCACATTTGATGTTCATTACAAGGTTTTCTTCAACACTTCCACATATATAATAACACCCCCAGGATTTTTAAAGAAGTTCACTTCTGCTGAAATTATAAGTAATGTGAAATTTTCGCATACGAATTGTTTGATGAATGTTGCCTACTGTTGGATCTTAACTTTTACCTCACTCATGTGCAGTCGTGCTAGAAATGTTATCACTAATTATTTATATGAGATATTTTTTAAAGGATTTGCTAAAGCGTTATTTAACCATTGGTTTAAGTCAAATCTCAATTTTTTCTCTCAATCAATAATTAAAGGTTACTCTAAGGTATTTCTTTAAAGATGTCTCTTAAATTAGTACAAACTTAATTTTTCATGGCCATCCAACACGTCGATTGATTGTTCTTTCATTTGCGAGTTTTTCGTGCTGATAGTTTTCATGCTCATTAGCATCACTCAAGTCTCATTAAGGATTCAAGATGTTTTGAACTGATAAGATCAAATCATTTTTCCTAACATAATATTGAGCATATTTCATAGGATATTTTTCGTCGTGTCATTATGTTGATGCGTTCATAAAATTCCAATTCCATTGCATATTGATTTCCTCTGCTCAAATTACTATGTTTACACAATGTATCCCTTAAAATGTTTGTTGAATTTTCTTTTCTCTTTGGAAGGTAATTAGAGAGTTAAGTGGCAATATTATCTCTCGAGCCCCAAGACTTTGCAACTTTGTGGAATGGAGAGGATTCAAAGTTGTTTATAAAAGGTGTGTCAATAATGTTTCATCATTTGGTTGATTCTGTTGCATCACAGAACACATTGAACTATATTAAGTGTGTGTGTATTAGCTGAGGTAATGTTTAGTTCTAGTCTTGAGGCTGAGGGAACAATGAGATTGTATAGAAACACGTTTGGAGAATGAGATAAAGATAAAAAAAAACACTTGAAATTGTCTTTGTCTCAAGACAATTTTTAAATTAATTTTTGTAATTTCAAAAAGAAACACACAAGAGACATGTCTCAGAGACAATTTTCAAGTTAATTTCTGTAATTTCAAAAAGAATGTATTGGTACCAAAGACAAGACAAGGGACATAGACAAATCTCACTAAAGTTAACATAAAGAGGACATAAAATTTTTGTCATAAGAGATACGAAATTGGGGTCTCGAAGGACAAGAATTTTCTCTATCTCTGTCCCCTTGTCTTATCTCTATACCAAACACAAACCCATCTCTCACTGTCTCCATCTTTTTTATCTTAAGACAAGAATCAATGTTGCATTAGTTTGAGTTCAAAACAACTTATAATCAAAAGCTTTCCTGTACAGCTTTTGAAAAATAAGCCAAACATGCACTACTAAGTGATAGAGTCTCTTTGATTTTTTTTTTTTTTTTGGTTCATGTTTTCAGATATGCTAGCCTCTACTTCTGCTTCTGCAATGATCAAGAGGACAATGAATTGGAGACACTCTCCATCATTCACCATTATGTTGAGACATTGGATCGTTATTTTGGAAGCGTGAGTGTCTCAAAACTCTAAGAAAACTCAAAAGGTGCTTAATGAATTGGATTCATATTTTAGAGTTTGAATTGGTTTCTTTCTTACTTTTTTTTTTTTTTTCTTTATCAGGTTTGTGAGCTGGATTTGATCTTTAATTTCCATAAGGTAATTCATCTTCTTTCACAGACATATTCTTCTCTTATTCTTAGTTAAAACTTGAATCTTAAGTCTCCACATTCATAATGTACACATTTGAATTGAACTACATTTGAGTTGAGTATAAATCTTATAATTCTAATGTCATATTGAAATAGTGAAACTTCTTTGGTAAATGAATTGAGGTTTTTGATTAAACTGAGAATGTGGATTCCTAGCAGGCCTCTATAGACAATCTTTCATGTTGTAGTCTATTATGTGTGTGTTTGATTTCACGGTGGGAAATCTTAAAAATTAAAATCAATTTTGAATGTCAAGAAGTGAGAAGGTTTTTTTTTTTTTTTTTTTAATTTTAACTTCTGATATACTCTAGAATTGATTCCAGCCTCCCCCAACATAAAACCAAAAATATACTATGTGCCCAAATAGTGCTTGTGCTCTTTATCAAATTCAAAAGTCCCTTAGTAACACGTTTGGTTTTTTCAATTTGAATCTCTCAAAATCAATTCTCCCTTTTTCTTGTCCTTATTTAGTTTCTAGTTAAAAGTGATTTTCAAAATCAATTCTAGCACTTAGAATTGATTATGAAAGAAGCGATAATTTATTACTTTATGCCAAATTCAATTTTAGAAGAACTAGCAAACATAAATTGATTTATGTCAAAATTACTTTATCTAAAATCACTTATGATACAATCAGTTTCATCAAAAATCAATTTTCGAAAAGCAGAAACAAAAGTCAATTTGGGAAATGCATAACCAAACACACACAAGTAAGAATTCTAATGTTGTAATGGAACATAATTTCAGATGTTTAATTTTCAGTAATTTATATTGCACGAATGTTTAAAGTTTAGATTGATCCTAGCAGGCATACTTTATATTGGATGAAATTTTGCTAGCTGGAGAGATGCAGGAGACTAGCAAGAGAACAACTCTGAGACTGATAGCTGCACAGGTATATAAATTCAAATAAAATAAATAAAAAACCCTTAATTTTACATAACTCATATTTTCTAACATTTTGGTTTTTAAAAAAAAAATTTGAATCTTATGTTGTGAGTTTGCAGGAGGAATTAGTGGAAGCTGCAAAAGAGGAGACCAGTTCATTGAGTAGTATGATTGCTCAAGCCACCAAGTGAGAAAGGTTTATCTTGGATTGGCAACAAAAATAAAACAATTAAATAAATAAGATTCTTCTTTTTCTTGTTTAAAAATGTGAGTCTCGACGCAACAGTAAGGTTGTTGCATTGTAACTATGGAAGTCACATATTCAAATTTTGAAAACGGCTTCTTTGCTTCTAAAAATAAGAATGCATTCATCTACCTTCCTTAAACTTTATTATGTGAAAGTTTTGTGCATTGAATTCTTCTCTCACTGGTTTAAATATTTGTGAAAAAAGCATATGAACTATATTAATTAATTGAGTCCACCTATTGAAATAAGATTTGATTGTTCCTATAATTAAAGACGTGTTCTGTTCATCACTATGGTGAATTTTATTTTGAAGCTAACAATCTCATTTGATCAGTTATTTTTTATTTTTATTCATCTCGGATTTCTTGGGTGCCAAATTTTATCCTCAAAAAGGAATCAACATTAGTGATTGTGGGCCCATTATTGATTGTTGTACTATTGATAAATGAGATGGCCCCATATCTAATGGGCCCATGATTATTAGTTGGGATGATAAATCCATTTGGCCCATAAAATTAAAGTATATACGACACTACAGAAACAAAATGAACTGTTGACCAAGAAAAAGGAAAGAAAGAAAAAAAAATTTGAACTCCTTTACTTGGACAATTGCAAGTAAACTTGTGTTGACCAAAAACAAAATCATGTAAATTGAGATCATGATATATCTTGATTTGAAAAAAAGGATATACTTGCTTAACTTTTCCAAACATATGAACAAAGATGGACCCAAATAATCCTGATCCAATCAGGAAGGATATTTAGGGAGGTCTGTTTAATTTGCTTTTTCATTACCTGGTTTTAGTTTGTTTTCTGTTTATCTTGATTTTGTGAAAAAAAATAGTCAAGAAAAATCTTGTTTTTTATTTTTACTATTTACTTTACAAAATTCTAAAAAGGTTGAAAACAGATTGAATATAGAAAATGAAAGTAGGAAATTGAAACGCAAATCAAACAAGCCCCAAACTCCCGAATTTTATCGTAATTGGGCATTTAGAGCTTGAACCCTACTAGTTTACATTACACATGTAGTTTAACATTTACTTTAAAAAAAAGAAGAAGCAATAAGATACAACAAACATTAAGTCCAAAACATACACTATGAAAATTAGTTAGACCATAAATAAATTATAAAACCACAAGTACAGACATGATAGATACTCTTGACAATGAAGGATCACGTTTTGTCCCCAAAAAAATATGGTGTAGAGAACTAAGATGGGCTACCTAAAGTGTTAGGGAAAACTAAACAAAATTTGACATACCACATGGAGTGGGGAAAAGAGTGTGTGGAAGAAAGAAAAGAAGAAAGGATAGAAGCTACTTTTAAGTGTTATCTAGATTGAGATATTTGCAACCAACAAAATGTAACTTTTTATACAAAACTTTTATATAAAATTATCATATTACCGCTTTTGTATAAGTTTATATGAAGTTGTAATTTACATGTTAGTTGTTTCCTTTTTTTTTTTTTTGGTTATGTTTGCTTCATAGATCGTTTATCATGAATATGCTTATCAAAACGATTCATTAATGTATTTGGTACAAAACTCGCTTGGATTTACTAGTTAAATACAAAAATTGGAAATAAAAATAAAGACAATACTAATACTAAGAAATAGATGACTGCCCTAACACCAACAAGTACTTATTGTTTATCTTCCACGTGCTAATTAGTGATTGGCAGGAGAGAAAATGAGACAAGATTTAGAGACATGTGATTCACGTACATTTGAAGTATCAGTCGTGTTCTTGTTCAATAACAACTTCTTGGTGAGGCCACATGCTAGGGCCTCCTTAGGTATGCCCTTCACTTCACTTCACTTCATGAGCTGCCTATCCCCATATGAAAGTGAGGCTCAATGTGGCAAGGCAATGGAAGGACCAAACTCCCTTGAACCTCGAGGCAGTTCACTCATTGGGGACATTGTTGATGACCCATTTGGTGTACTCGTCAACGAGGTTCTGTGAGTTGAGGAGGAGGATCCTTCCATGGAAAATGGCTTCACGTAGTTTTGTGATTATGGTATAGAGAAAAATAATTATTTCTACTCATTTTATATGTGACATTGTATTAACTCATATCTCATCTATCATTAAATAAAATTTTAATGGGGTGTGGGTCCTATTGGGACCTCATTTAATAATGGATGACATATGAATCGACAAATCAAAACCTCTCCCAACATGCCCTTTTAATTTTCAAATGAGACACAAATCGGAACCTAGCTAGTTACATGTTCAAAACTAAAGAAAATATAGAAACAAAAATGAAAGTGAGAGAGAAAATGAAATTAAATGAGAATATGCATGTACAAGTGTTTAAGATAACTTACTGCAACGGCCAAGTTGAGAGAAGCTAAGGAAGTGGTGCTAGCAATCCTGATCCTGTAGGTCTTGTTTGGTTCCACATTGAGAATCTGTGGGGGCACACTCTTCACTGCCTCTAAATTTGCATTGGGTTAAGGTTGTTTTGATAAGATTAGCTTATATAGCAAGTTTTATATAGCAATAATCAAAGAAATAATTAAATTAAGTAGCCATTTATGTATATATGAAAGATATATAGGCATGCATCACCTTATATATTATAGTCAGGCGGACTACTCTTTTTTTTCTATGGGATTTTATTTTACAAGGTTTTTTCACTAATGAAAAAATAATGTTTTGCAACAAAATTTGCAACAGAAAAAAAAAATACACTAATTACAGCGGAAAAATGATTTTGTGGCAAAATTTGCAGTTAAAATCGCGTTGTCACAAAAGGGGAAGGAAATCAGCGTTCGACGAACTTCATTTCCGCCGCAAAAACAGAAAATTTTACAAGGAATTCTGGGTATGCCGGGGTGTTTTCTCGATGGCATTAGGGTGGTTGTGGTTTGCGACATGCAATTTGCTCTGATTTAATATGTTCTATTTTGATTTGCAATGAATTTTAATCCATATATAATCAAAAGAGCAATGTTATTTGTACCATTTTTTAAGACATCTTTACAAGATTTTGATCCATTTTGAACTAATCACATATTAATATACAAAATTCACCTCAATGAAGTATTTAATGCGATTTGCACTAACATACACTACAATTAGATCATTAGTTCAAGAAATGATATTAATCACATATAATTCTTTAAAATAATAAGGATTAAAAATGAGTAATAAAAAATTTAATATATAATTCACTTATAGACTCTCTCGCTCATTTTCAACAACTTCTATAATATTCGTGGGAATAAAATATGACATAAATTTTTTTAATTGTGAAAAATAAAAAATAATAGATAAAAAGTTATTAAAAACAAAATAAGTATAATGTAAAATTAACTCCTGCATTACATTTACTAAATGATTAATGACAAGTAATAATATAGTATTATTATTCGCGTATAACAACATGCATTGAAATCGCATAAAAACCTGTGCACCACCCCGAGTAATAAATCTAATACTTAATAGAATTCAGGCTACGTCGCCAGAGAAGTAGTTTAAATAGCAATATTCAAACCAACGAGAGTTGATCTAACCAGTAAGCGGCTTTGTGTCGCTTAAGTAAGGTCTTGAATTCGAGATCTTGTGTACGCTGTTATTCCTGTTGGGAGACTCACCCGCTATAGCTAAGTGGACGACTCGAATCGACTCGGATTAGTCAAGGTTAAGCCTTAGATACCGGACAAGCAACTTAAAAAAAAATAGTAATATTCCATTCAGAATATTCCATTGTCACATCTAGGACATACTTAAAGCAGCGACATATCATATTCATGGTATGTTATTCTTTCCACTATATATATGTAATGTAACTCACCCATTCTAAGATTCGAATTGAAAAGAAATTAAAAAAGAACCACTTTTAATTAATCGTTTTTTTAGTTTAATTAATTACCTGTGGTTCATTGATCCATTTGAATGGCTTGGAGGAGAGGTCAGCTTCTTGTTGATGTGCCCAATCACTCAGCAAAATGTTGAATTCACCATCATAATGGAATGCCTCCCTGCATACCATAGTGCCCATTGTAGAAGTATGTACTCGGCTGCACCACATAAAAACACCCTTGATCGTGAATAACTAATTTGCCACAAATGAATAGTATCTTAATTATATTATGAGATAATGTTATTTTGATTTTTGAAATTGCAAGTTCGAGTCACTTTGATTCTTGAAATTTAAAACTTGATCTTATAATCCTTTAAATTATAATTCGTAGGTCAAGTTAGTTCTTTAATTCAATATCATTAATTGTGTCATCACATTTTCGTTAATTTGTCACATCATATGAAGTTGCGACAATAAGTAGTAAGGCTGCAAATGAGATTGTAAAACTACTTAGGGTAAAAAAATGTGACAATCACAACTTCATTTGTAGTTATAGGTGTTATCACAACTCATTTACATCATCAGTTACAACACAATAATGATAATGAATTAAAATATTAACTTAACTTAAAGATTTATAATGGTCCAAGTAGTAAGTGGCTTGGTATCGCTTAAGTAAGGTCCCGAGTTCGAGACCTTGTGTACGCAGTTATTCTCGTTGGGAGACTCACCCTCCATAGCCAGGTCGACCCGGGTCGACCCAGATTAGTCAAAGCTAAGTCTTGGATACCAGGCAGCTAAGTCTTGGATACTGGGCAGATAACCTAAAAAATAAAATAAAATAGTCTTTTATGTTAAAATAAATAGGGTTAATTATGTTTTTAGTCCCTGTAAAATTAGAAAGTTTGATTTTAGTCCTTACATAAAAGTTTTAGTCCCTGCAAAATTTTTAAATTAGGTTTTAGTCCCTAGGGTGGGGTGAGGGTTGACTGGGCTGACGTGGCGCGCCACGTGGCATAACCCAAAAACTCAACCCGACCCATGACCCGAAGGTCCACCTGACCCGACCCATTTTTTAAATAAAATTTAAAAAAAAAACTTGAAAACAGCCCCCCAGCCCTCCTCCTCTCACCTCTCCCGAGCCCCCACCCACCCCACCCCCGTCGTCGACTCTGGTGCTGCCGTGCCGGTCTCCTCACTCCCGCGCCCTCGTCGTCGTGCCGCCGTGCCGATCTCCTCACTCATCGCTCTTCGTGCCTCTCGAGCTTCATCCCACCCACCCCCTCTCGACGCGACGCGAGCTTTTCGGCGACGATGAGCTCAGATCTGGCGGCCCTGCTTCTTTCTCTCCAGATCTCCAGGTTCCGCGGAGGTGGGTGGCGGGTGGGTCACGGCGGCATCCTGTAAATGACGCGGTAGAGGGTGGTGTTAGGGGTAACCGAATCATCCCAAAGCTCCTGCATCGTGGTGNACAATTATTAACCCTTTTCACATTTAACTATACTAATGAATACTCTACTATAACTAAGATCAATGGAAGAAAAAAATAATATTACTTAAATATTATAAATAGCCAGATATTATAAAACCCTTATAAATAAATAAATAGTTAGATATAACGAAACAGAGGAAATACTTAACAATAGGAATCGTTTTCTGAAGGCTTAATTGAAATTACTTAAATTGAGTAAATAAAGTGGGGATACAGTACATAGGTAGTTTCTAGGTAGTTTCTAAGCATGATAATATAATGATTGATTGATTGATTGAGTGGAAAGAAAATAGAAATGTTTTTTTAACATTGACAAATAGACATAAACCACAAAATAATTGAGTGGAGTTGACTATTGTTTCTTCTTTTTTTTCCTCCAAAAGGTGGACTCCTCTGAATGGTCTCTAGATGCCCATCACAATGTCTATTTATCTATGTACATACAATATATCTCAAAAGAAAAAAAGACAGAAATTGAACATATGTCATTAACCACTATGAACAAAGAATAGATGCATATTGTGAATTAAAAAAGGAGGAGGAAGAATGGATGCACCTAAAAGAAAAACAAAAGAATAGTTAGCAATATATGGATGGCATGAGGAGTAGAGGCACGCATTAATTAAAGCATCTTTGCATATATAGAGTGATGAAGAAACTTCGTCGTCCCTATCTGATGTGGTGTGATTAGGTATTTAGGTAACAACTATGAACCTAATCCTTGTCCCAACTACTTGCCCAAAAAGAAGTCTAATACACCACCTTTTGGCCCCAACCTAAACCCTCAAAAAGGTGGTCTATAAAGTCCTTGCCCCACACTAGAAAGGAAGTTTATTGAAAGCTGTTCTCCACACTACATGCACAAAAAAAATGTCAGAAGTGGGATTTGAACCCACGCCCTCTCACGAGGACCAGAACTTGAGTCTGGCGCCTTAGACCACTCGGCCATCCTGACATGTTGATGCCACATTGGACATAATCTAAAGCTATATACAATTCCATAATATGATTATTATATTTTAAACTTTAGTCAACGTACATCATATCATAACCATGTCCAATTACTTAGTACATGTATATAATCATACACACATAACTACTAGTTAAGTTTGCTTTAAACATATAATGATTGATACAACCAGAGAAGACAGTAGAAGAAAACATGACTTCATTCTAAAATTGTTAGATTCATGTTGAACTTCCTCTCTTTTCAACGAAAACTTATTCTTTCGAAAGCATTCACAATTTTATAGGTTTATTGTATTACTCTCCTCTCCCTTTCTTATATGCTGAAAAGAAAACTGACAAACCTAATTGAGCAATTTATGTAGTTCATCTTTTTCAGAGGAATTCACTCTTCAATCAAAAGTGATTAGTTCTAGTCAAGGTGAACTGTTATAGACTATTTTTCAACAAATTACCCACTCCAAAGTAGAAGGATTCATCCCCATAGTTTAGATTGTAGCAATTGAACTTTTGATTTGACGAATGCATTGATAAAAAAGGAAGTGATTCATGCCACGACTAATATGCCACGTAGGTCCTACTTTAATAGCATTCTCAACTCACCATTTTTGTTGCAAGATTTGATATCTCCACACACACAGAAAATAAAACCAAGATGTGTTTGGTATTATAGGGGTTGAAATAGGGGGAAACTTTCACGGAACATCTGTGTAATTTTATACATAAACCCTGTACCAAACACACCCTAAGGAAACTTTTTTCTCCCTATACATAATATTCAGTGACAGCACAGACCAACTTGAATATGAGAAGGGAATACCAAAAATGCTTCCAATAGGAACTAACAAACATTGTAACTAGATGAGATAAGAGAGCACAGCATCACAAATCGTTCATATTAGTAACCAGGTCGATTCTTTTCTAGCATTACATCAATAGAAGATATTATGTCTTCAACATCATTGGAAGATCACAATACTGTTACAAATGCCAATGCTCTTCTTCAGTATGTAAAATTTACTTACATATACGAGGGATTACATTTACCACTGCCCATTAACACTATTGAGGTAATACACTTCCAATTTTAGAATTACATATATATGATTCAACCCAGATTGAGATCCCAAACCATTGCATAGTTCACATGCGTTGTTCACGAGCAGTTTGTGTCGTAACTTACTAGGCCCAACAACTCTGGACCTTCTAGGCGAGGGTTATTCTCGAAGCTACACCATTGAAACAAAACAACATTTATTCAATATAAGTAACTGGAAGGGAAAAGGACAGCCAGCTAGCTGAAAATATACTCAAGTATGACTGAATGACAAGAAAATGCAATAGATTCCCGTATCACCAGTACATTGCAGTGTGGCCACCTAACAAATAGTGTGCGGCTGCAGAAGGCTTCTAATCTAAATCTAAATCATTTCTACTAGTTACTACTGCACAATAACAACATAGATTGTGTACGACAAAAATTTTGCGGTGGCGCACACAAAGCAATCAGATATTGACATCACACTTTGGCAACACCATCAACACGTTATCCACTATGCAACACAATGCAACAGAATGATAGACATGGAAGTGTATGTTAAGCAAGGGTACTAGAATTGTCATAGTAACCTCCAACCCCCACAACACGCACAAACAAACATAAAATAAAGAAGTGCAGGAGATACGAAAAAGAGCATCAAGCAAAACCAAAATGAATACCACCACATGGAGAAAAAGAAAACTACATGCTACAAGTAATGTAGATATGAAATGCAAGATATATTTTTGGGCGTACTTATTCAATGGAATATGCTCGAATGGCCCAGAGGTAGGAATTGTGCCGCATAAGTTATTGTTAGAGACATCCCTGAAGATGATAAAGTGAATGGTTAGTTAGGCTCATTGTAAGCACACATCTTCGTGATATCACCATACAATTCTATCAAAGTATAAAGACAACAGTTTGACTTACACTACTTTAAGGCTTGAAATACCGACAAGTTCCTTGGGGATCGGGCCAGTTAATCGGTTGTCGTTAAGTCGTCTGCAAAAAAAAATGCTGATAAGAAATATGCAAGCTGCTGAATACTTCATGTCATATCATATTGAAAAACAAACAACTTCCAACACTTCAAAATGGGAGTACTAACTCAGATTCTTACTTATCTCAAATTATGCAACTTGGTTGATTAAATTTCAGTTTCTGGGAGAGCTAAAAGCCAGGATAAAGGAGTTAACCCAAAAAAATTATATATTTAAAAAAACAATACACGGTATTTATTAGGTCATTTGCCTACATGTTAAATAGTTGAAAGGTTCTTGAATTTGTCCTACATCATCTTGGACGAATACAATAGCCACACTTACAGAAAGACAAGATTCTTCAATTTCCCCAGTGAAGGAGGGATGGTGCCAGATATGTTGTTGCTATACAAGTCCAAGCTAACAAGACTATTGAGGTTCCCAAGCTCTGGAGGAATAGTTCCTTGAATGTTGTTTTTGTACAGCTCACTACATCAACAATAAGGAGAACCACAGTAAATGCTAATAAGTCTCTTGGACTCAAAGTATCAGTACAAAATATTAACCAAAGATTATATAACATACAGATACTGTAGATGCTCGAGCTTCCCAAGTTCAGGTACCAAATGTCCAGATAGGTTAGAGTTACCAAGATCCCTGCAGAAAGTATCACAAGACAGTCAACGTAAAAACGCAGGGAGAATACTAATCGATTAAACGCATAGCAAACCAAGCATCGAAGAGATACTTACTTAGCTGATGCCATAAAACATAATACAAACAGAGCCATCTAAACTAATTTCTCCAAATCATTTCCTACCAACGGAAAAAACAAGAATAAAAAGAGAAAGTAATGATGGTGTTTACAGTGTTGAGAACTACTCATGCATTAAACAGTGAAGGATCAAAAGAACATCTTGCCAAGTTGCGATAGCAAGTAACTTTACGAAAAAGAAAACACAGAGCAAACAGCAATTATTTGTTTCATTATTACAAGTAATCAATCCCAGCATGTATGAGTCAACCACAAACTTTAAGCCCTCAATTTCCAAAATCAAGTAAAGCCCTTAAGACTAACAAATCTCCTCCACCGAAAACAGAAGCAACAAACACAGCGTTGACTTGCAAAGAAAACCCAAAATAACTGAAAAAATGAAAAAATTATACATCCAAAACAAAAACAACTCATGTTAAATACTCAACAAAGCCCCCCTCCCACCCCCAAAATAAATAAGGGCCCCAAATCGTAGCCCCATGAAACGTAATATGCCAAAGTTGGAATCTTCTCCAGCTAAAAAAGGGGGAAAATTAAAATGAGAAAAAGGGTTTGAGCAATCAGCATCAATTATTCAGCACAGAACAAAAATCACACACAAACAAACACGGAAGTTGAGAGAGGCAATACACTCGAGTGACGCGGTTGTCCTGGTTGCAGGTGACGTGGAACCAGGTGCAGGGGCTGACGAGGGTCGGATCCCAGCTCTGGAGCACGTTATCCGGGTCGGAGAGGCTCCGCTTGAGCGTGAAGAGCGCGTCGCCTTCGGAATTCGCGGCGACAAGGTGAACGACGGTTAGGGTTAGCGAAACGCAGAAGAAAAACGACAATACGAAGGGTTGCGGTTCCATCTTTGGGGTTAAGGAAAAAAGGTTGTTAACTGGTTATTGCGCGATCTGAAGCTAGGAAGTGGAAGAGAAACACGCGCTTTGTTGTGTGGTGGTGGTTAGGGTTTCGTAGCTTATTTTTTGGTGTAGTGATGGAGGAGAAGGAGGAGGTGAGAAATGAAGTTAATTAGATATAGAGAGAGAGGGGGGGGAAAGAATCTTGTGCGAGAGAGGAAACGAGTTGGAAGGAGGGGGAGAGTGTATCGCCTTTGGGAATAACATAAGCAGTAAAACATGGCTCACTTTCCTCAATCCCCGCCACCGCACTACTTATTTTTTTTTAGTATTTAAAGTTTACCGAATTTCATTTAACTTTTACTTAAGTCAAGTTTTTTATGATGAAAATAATTTCCTTTTAACATTAACTCTTTTTTTTTTTTCTTCACTTAATTTAACTCAAAATCGATATTAGTATTTTCTTATTTTTTTAAAGTCAATTTTACTAACAAGTGCTTTAACATCTTATTAAAGAGTCTAATATAAGATACTTGATTATGTTTAATGCATTAAAAAATTAAACAAGTTATTCTTTCAAGTACAATTTTTCTTTTATTTGTCCTTTAACAAGTGCGGCCAATTCTTGTTGCGAACATATTAGCCAATGTGTGGGATGGACCAATTAAAAGTCCTTTCTTCGAGTTTTTTTATTGTATTACCCCTCCCACAGAAACATATTACCCCTCCCACAGAAACATATTACCGAAATATCTCTGTCTGAAAACATATTGCAGGACTATCACGGTTTCTGTTGACGTGACAGGCCGGGTTGAGATTCGTCAAACAAAACAAAATCAGAATCTATGACAAAATTCTGCACACATAAATCAAAAGTGGATTTTAAGTGTTTACATATGAGAGAATATGTGATAAGTGGAAGAATGTGATGATGTTATAAAATGGCACATATTAGTATAAAATATTCTAATCCCCACATTAGTTAGATCACAAACATTTTAAGTGTTTATATACATTTAGTAATTGTTGTATTGGTAAAAGGAGTTGGGCTCGCGCGTATGAGTCCAACCCATTTGGACTCTTCGAAGAGCAAATTGATGGATTCTCCCCCCCCGCACGCACGATAAATAGTGTCCCGGTCTTTTTGCAAAATTATTTTTTGGATTTTTGTAACTTACCTAAGAACCCATGATTTTCGCAAAAAAATGAAAACTATTTTGTACTCAATTCGCCAACACGGTTGACGAATTCTTAATAGATTTGCCAACGTGTTTGGCGAATCTCAACCCGGCCTGCCACATTGGCAGAAACTGTGGTAGTCCTGTAATATGTTTTCAGACAGGGGTATTTCGGTAATATGTTTCTGTGGAAGGAGTAATACATTAAAAAAACTCCCTTTCTTCCTACTAAAGCAAATGGAGGGTATTGAAGTCAAACATTCAATTACGATGCAAGTTCTACCGTGATTAAAAGTAGAGGTTGGAAGTGAGTTGAATGAGCTCAGTTAACTAAAACTTGGGCTTGGTTTATTTTTAACGAGTTGAGTCGATGTTAAGTTCATTTAGAATTTAGTTAAATTTTTTGGTTTTAGTTCAACACACTAAAAATTCATTAAGTTCGAGTTAATTCACGAGTCGCCTAAACCCTTAAACTTGATTAAATAACTCAAATTAAATATAAATTAAGTTTTTTACATTTAATAAGTTATGACATATGATTGTAACAACGTAGACATGTTAGGAGGTAAAAATAGTAGATGAAAATTGATAAATTTAATCTCATCTAATTACATTCTCCCATCTCCCTCGCATTTGTTGAGAAATAAGGCGTTTTAGCTAATTAAAAAAGTAGGTTTACTAACATATTTATAGGTCTTTTGGTTTATTTAAAAGTAACTTTTTTTAATATGCTTTAAGACCTTATTAAATAAACATCTAAATATGTTTGCGGGGAAGACTAGACTTCTACCAAAGTCGGACTAAGTCTTGAAAAAAAGACTATATTAGGTCAATAGGTGAAATTTAAACCACATATTTAGAATATACATGTTTAAGGAAAGTCTAACCCACTTACATTACTTTTTATCCCTATGGTGTCAAAATAACTTTTAATGTCATTTACGTACTTAAGAGAGAAAAAAAAGTTAACCCAAAAAATATATTTTATTGTCTCAATTCTTTCTATTTCATGACATAAATCAAATGCTACATTAATAATTATACCAACAAATATAATAAAATATCAATTACTATATTATTAAAATCAATAAGGATCATTTCGTCTACTTAACATAATTTTTCGTCTGGTTAACATAAAATAAAAGACCACTATTGATCCACGTCAGAAAAAAAAAATTCAGTATTGATATTTTTAAGATTTTCCTGATTGCGTTGTAGTAAGTGATGTATTAAGTGTGTTGGGACTAGTCTATGTTACTACAATTACTTAAACACCTAAAGTGGTTGTAATCCTTTATGCATTGCATCATGTTTTGTGGCAGTGATGCTGCAACGTGGCTTTTGTCGTTGGATCTATTTGTATATATCATCACACTAGAAATGTTGTGTGAAGGAACGGCATTTCCATACGAGGTATGAGAATCCCATGTTATTAAACTAACTGAAATCAGTGCCAAAATAAGAAAAACAAACAAACTACTTGAAAAGCAAGTTTGATGCATAGTGCTCTTGCCAAAAATTATCATAAAAATTAATTTTATTTTCTTCATGTCGATAAATCGTGGTTGATTTCTTACCTATTTCATGAGATAGTATTTTTTTTATTCAAATTTGTTTTGACATTTTTAAAATTAAATTCGTCGAATTTTGTTATTATTTCACGTTCTATATGAATATATGATTTTTATAAATTTTTCATTAATCAAATCATTGAAAGAGTAAATCTATAAAATGTTTAAAGATTTATAAATCATTTAAACTTATAATGCACTTCTATGAAATGATTGTAAAATGTTTAACTTATCACATTAAATCGTATGACACATTAATATGTCATATTAAATTATATAAGGATAATAAAATTTGACAAATTCAATTTTAAAATTATCAAGATTAAAAAAATAATAATAAAAAATATCTATCTCATAACAAATACAAAAAAAAAACTAATTTTTTTTTGGTGTCATTCAATGTCCCATAGTTATTAAATATTCTCTTAATTAGATATCTACGTTTCAATTCATTATCTATCCATTAATATCACAGCAAACTCATTCTCCTTTTTATTTCTTTTTGGTCCTGCCACTTAAGGAAGTTTCTTTTCAACATGTGGTAGTGTAAAAGTAAAAACCATGAAAAAAAGTGTGAGCTCAAAGGAACATAATGACCATAATATACGATGCTTGTTAAAAGGAGAATATACAATGCTTTTTAACCTAGCAAATTCGATGCACTTTATGTATCAAGTTGAATTCTTGATATCAATTTAATGAAGGAATGCAAAATTGAAAAACATCAACAAATATTAATGGGAAATCAAATGTTCAGAAAATTGGTATTTTCTACCATGTTTTTCATTTTTTTGTACAATACAGCTTCTTGACATTTACAGGACATTAGAAGAAAGCAATAATGCCTAAATCATCTTTGTTCAATCACATACGTTTTTTTCCCCAATTGATTCACTCTCTCCCATATCTACCCCACTTTGTTTATTTGAGTCATCTACACAAATATTTATTTTTTGACGTGATACAACCCAATATTTGGTAGGTTAAAATTCCAATTGTATCATCCTATAACTAATGATCATGTTGGAGATTGCTAGTTGGTTATTCCCTACCGGTTGAACCCATTTGAGAAAAGAAAGACAATGAATCATTGAAACTAGTATAATGCTATTCATGACTGATATTATTTCAATACAGAGGCCATGCCTATTAGGCATGTTTATTTATAATCATGTGTGCTTTACTAAAAAAACATAAACTTACATTACCTTCACTTAGACTTAAAATGAAGACAAATACTATAACAATGCAATGTCTTAACCACTAGACTAATATCACTTTTTGTAATATTTTATGAAATTATATTTATTAATATAATTTAGGTAATGTTTCAAGCTTAGATCCTATATGATATTTGGATATTATTGATCTTGTATGTTTCAGACTTAGATCCTGAAATATGGTTGATTATTATTATTAAATGTTGTGTTATTGATTGTGTAACAGGTCATAATAATAGACTGTAGTAATAGGTCAAACAACAGCTTTTTGATAATAAAAAAATATACACAGGCAGACCGATCAGGCTCCAGGTCAGACCAGACTAAAAAATAACCTTTGATAGTTAATAGCCCAGGCCTAGACCAAAAACTAATGAGACAGACATTGCCTGTTAAGGGGCCTAGCCTGGCATGTTCTCGTCCCTAATTTTAAGACTAAACTTTATGTTTACACTAAGTATTTCTTTACAACACATCATAAGATTTACACTCACGTATATTTGTGATTATTTATATCACAACTAAGTTTGGTGTTAAAATAGCATCTATGGTTATTTATATGGGTACAATTAGGTATCATTTAAACATTATTGATGAAACGTCTTAAATGTATTAAACTGAGAAATTGACCCCAATTTTTTGGTTGCTCCACAATAGGTCTACGTTTGGTACTAACGATATGACAGAGACAAAAAAAAATTTCTGTCCCTCCAAACCTCAACCTTGTGTCTCCCTAAATTACTTTTCTAACCTAACTTTAGCTAGGTACAAAAAATACATGAATATTTTGTCATTGTGTCTCTGTCTTCCTGTCATGTCTCTGATATCAAACAAGGTCTATTCTCTTTGTCTTTTTTTTGTCTTAAGACGTTTACCAAACGCGACTTAAGTGTCACTTAAACATTCATTGAAGTGAATCCTAATATTTATAGACGCCACTTAAACATTCATCACAACAAATCCTAATATTTATTTAAACTAATGTTTAAGTGATATTTATAAAAGTGATATGAGTCACATTTAGGAGTAGAAATAGGCTGAGTCGAGCTAAGTTTTGACTAAAACAAGTCTGACCTGCTTCAAAATTATTTGGCCTGAGTCTGTTACTCGTTAAAGGATTTTTTTAAGGCCTGACCTATCATTTTTAAAAGTATGGTCTGACCTGAAAGCTTATTTAAAAGTTTATTTGAAAGAAATACAAAAAAGTTTATATATTGTCTGTCAATAAAACTTTACATGTTGTGTATCTAATTAAGTCATTAACAAAAAATATAAAAAAATGACATTTTTTTAGCCGTTTAAATTAGACACAGCCAAGATAAACATGAAAAAGATAATATTCCATAGAGATCGAAGTGATATGATAAGAGAAAACTAATTAATGATTAATACAACTAAATGTTGTGGTGACAACTTGAACTCGGTGAGATTGCACAAGAAAAGACATGGACGATAGTGACACCAACATATGAATAGGTATTCGAGGGAGTGAGAAAGATGAGAAGTGAGAGGGATTTTGAATCTGATTTTGCTAAATTATAAGTATAATTAAATAAAAGTTGATTTTCTTTTTAAGCTATCGTTTTTAATGTTCAATTTTTTGTTTGCTGGTTTGTTAAGCCTAATGGACCTTTTTTTTATATCTTATAACTTTGTCTATTTAACTAAAAATTCTTTTTTAGAAGCCTTGGTGTGACTTATTTAGTAAAAAGGTCATGCCTTATTTTGAGTCAAAGACCTTGACGAGCAACCTTGTACATTTCCAACCCTAATCACACTTTTCTTCATATATGCCTCTCAACTCACATTCAAGGCTTATCATTTTCCTTATACATCCAAGAAAAAAAAATACCTAACTCGAGTCAAAAGGAGTCCATCCTTTTTGTTTTTTTCTCTCTTTTTATTTAATTATTTTTCTTCTTGTTTAGCTTTTTTGGATGGACGAAGCAACCAGCACAATAAGAGTAGAACTTCTTAAATGAGAATGTTGTCGCCTTATGCTTAAAGCGCTTGTATTTTTTGACTCATTCTCGCTTGCTTTTTATGCACATTAATCTTTAAGAAACAACTTCACAATCAACTTTTATCTCTCACCCTTTGTACATGTCTAACAGAGTCACCAAAGACCAGAATATGATTCTTGATGAGATTTACATTTTACTTGCATTATGATTTTCAATATTTTCAATTGAATTAACTTGGTATTTGCTATCCATTGCTTAAATCACTCTAACTTTAGATTATACTCTATACATGTAAGTAACTCTCTGTATATACATTATGGTATTCTTTGATACATATATATATATATATATATATATATATATATGTATGTCCAACAACTAATTACCCACAACAAAACGGATACACGCGAGTAAATGAAGAAAAAAATGTGTATTCTCTTTTGTTGTTTAGTTGGATAGAGAAATGGGAAGAAAGAAAATGTAATTATAATTAAAAGACACTTATGTCCTTATTTTATACTATTATAAAAAGATGTTTGCAGAAGTAGTTTATGAAAATAAAAAGATTGATCACTCATCTTATTAGCTTTCTTCTCAAAGTTGGGAAGAAAAAATGTTAGCAGGAGTATTAAACTCACGTATGCATAGACACATAAAATCGTTCAGGGATAATGTTTATTTATCTAGTGTATAATGTTTTTTTGTAATATTTATTTCTCTGTTGAGTGACCGTTGAATAACTATTTTTAAAGTGTACAAATAATATGATTGACAATTCTATTCATTTTGTTAGTGAAGTATGATTTCTTATTATCAACAAAGTATATAAGACACATAAATAATATAACTAATAAAAAATGAATAGTAAAAAATTATATTTAATTTGATATGACATCAAAATAAATTGAGAAGATATACTTCCTTTTATAAAAGATAGTATGATGACATTCTATCATTGAAAAATTATTCATATGAAAGAAAAAATATTTGTTAAGTAAATGGAGATACTCTCTAATAAAAGAGGAAAGAAGAATAAATAAAAATAGCAGTTTCACCGTTTATACACTGAAAAAATTAATATCATGTATACGCACAATCACATGAGAAAATAAACGATACAAAATAATATTATAAAATAAAAAAATAAATATTATAAAATAGATAAATAAACATTATTAAACATTTAAATAAGTAATATTACACACACATTTCTCTATACACTCACAAATTGGAGAAATAAATATTATCAAACACATATATAAATAATATTAAACACATATGTTATACAGACATAAATGTTTAAAAAAATATTTATTTTTTATTTTATAATATTTATTTCTTTAAATAGTGTAAATAAAATGTTAATTTTTTAAATATATAGAGAATATTTTTTGTAAGAATAGTAAAAGGAAACACACATAACGAAATTGAAAAGTGAAAAGATTCCAAAGGCCTCGTTCCACGATCTCTCGGCAAGGAGAATACCAGCGTGGCTGACCCTTTTGCATCTACTTTTTCAAACAGCCTTATCCACACCAACCAACACGCAACTGACACCGCAACGCATTCTTCTTTTTTATTTATATTTTAAAAAACTTTTCAAACTATCGAGGTTCCAACATTTTAATAACTTTTTAATTAAACATTCAATTTTATTTTATTTTAACAATAATTTGCTCTTGAAAATCAAGAGGGCTTTGTATTTAAGGAATAAAAGACCAAATTGAATGATTTAAAAAATATGGAATCAAAGTAATTATTTATGAATATAACTATGAGACTACAAGATAATTTTATCCTTTAATTAAGGATAAAATCTTATATAAATTTAATAGAAAATTAGTCACAATTGATTTTTTTTCTATAAATAGTCTTAAACTTAGTGTAGTAATGTTATGACTCTCGAGAAGCTGGTGAGCTATTTGGGCTTTTTAAGAGTTATTATTGAAAAGTTATAATAGTATTGTATAGTAAAATAATACAAAAATTATTATCAATAAACAAAAGCTCTAAAAAGAATGTTCGGTAAATATATCGTTAAATTGCTCTTAAAATATAAAAATAAAATACGGAATCAAAGTAATTATTTATGAATATAACTATGAGACTACAAGATAATTTTATCCTTTTATTAAGGATAAAATCTTATATAAATTTAATAGAAAAATAGTCACAATTGATTTTTTTTCTATAAATAGTCTTAAACTTAGTTTAGTAATGTTATGACTCTCGAGAAGCTGGTGAGCTATTTGGGCTTTTTAAGAGTTATTATTGAAAAGTTATAATAGTGTTGTATAGTAAAATGATACAAAAATTATTATCAATAAACAAAAGCTCTAAAAAGAATGTTCGATAAATATATCGTTAAATTGTTCTTAAAATATAAAAATAATTATAATGAATATAAATAATAAAAAAATCATTTTTATTTTAATGTTTCATTAATTATATGGTAACAAACTTGAAAATTTATTAAAGTTTAAGATTAATTGAATCTTTCTGCATTTTAGAGAGTTAGAACCAGCTCTAAAAAATCTTTTTTGAGCACTTTCAAAAATATTAATGGCTCTCAAAAGTCAAGAACAAAAATTCTCCCACTTTTTTATTTATCAAACAAAAAAAAATTAACTTGTACTTTTTGAGAGCACGGATGCTTCCTCAAAACTTTTTACCAATTCAAAGGTTTATTATCTCAATGTTTATTATCTCATAGCATGAATAAGGATAGCAGTGAGGCAGGACAGGGTATGACAGGTTTTTCATTACGTGTCAATGACCTGTTCACACATATCTTGTTCCACTCCCTGCTTCATGCTCTAACGAGTTTTTATTTTTTCACCTCAGACCCAACCTACAAGTTTGTGTTTGCCCCATATCCACCCGGTCCTGAATTCCATTTCTTAAAAAAAAAAAATTCTTTATTTAACTATTTAACTTTTCCACAACATTTTAACAAATTTCCACACTTTTTAAAGTGTAAACTAATAAAAAAATCTAGATTGATTTGTCTATAACTTATTTATATTTTCATCTAAAAGAATTCTAATACAGCAAACAAAAAATAAACCACAAATAATAAATATTACACCACATTGATTTTATATGCATCATCCTCAACTATAATTTCACGTTGTATTCAATTGTTTATACGTATGTCATATTTCATTTTATTAAACTCATTATAAATTTAATATATACATATACACACATATATATGGTGGGTTTGTGATTAGTATTCCAAAACTAAGACCTGCCTCCGCAAACTGAGACATATCAGTCCACCTCTTTATATTCTCATAAGATATAAGATATTATAAGAAAAATTAATCCATGGAATTTATTATGCGCTCAAGTTGATTCTTAAAGTAAAAGAGTAGCGCACTAATTCTTTCAAAAATTCTAGAGAGAGGCTAGAGAACATACTATATTTTACTGGGGGCGTCTTTTAGGGGTTAGAGAATGTATTAAGAAGCATCTATTAACTTTCACCGGGTTTAGGGTGTCAAACGGGCTGACCTATTTTGGCATGCGGGTCGAAATATATTTGGTTAAAATTATGTCTCTTTTTAATATTCGGCTTGTTTATGGTCAATTTATGGGTCTAAACAGGTCAGCTAGCCAGCCATTTTAATTTTTTTAAAAAAAATTTGGTCTATTTTTTATGGTTTTAAATACAAAGCTGTGAACAAGTATGCGCAGTCATTTTATCTTTTTTTTTTATCGTCTATCTATTTAATTAATCGAAAAGAAATAGTTGAAATGGTTGATTGCGATATTATATTACTTTTTTTGTTCTTTCAACTATCTTGCTTGGAATATATTAAATGCTATTTGAAATTAATTCATGAATTAATACAACTTTCATTAATTAAATGACTACATATAACATTGATGTGAGTACTGTTATGTTATTGATAAAAAACACAATTGTAACTCTTTCTCGTAGATTAATCAATAATAATCAAGGATTGAAACTATATATCAAATTGTAGGGTGTAGGCACTCATTGAAGGAATGAAATGCAAAATTTATCAATATCTATGTCATAGCACTTCAACTGTATAGCAATATAAATATAGTTAAATAGTTAACCATAACAAATAGTTAAACTCTAAACTCTTAAACTCCAAAATAAAATTTAGAATCTAAAATGAAACTTTTAAAATTTTGTAATTTAAAAAATAGTAATAATAATAAAACTATCACGGGCTAGCCCGTTTAGCCCGCAGGCCTAAATGGGTCGGTTATTTTTTTTTTTAAATTTTCAATGGCCTATTTTTTGCATGTAAAGTCTGTCCATTTAACCAGGCTCGAGGGCCAGACTCATTTTGACAGCTCCAACCATGTTAGTATGAGTAATATGATTTGTTTGTCTATTTTCTTTTAAAAGAAAATAACATAATTGTAAATCTGGCTCAGCCTAGTCGGGCTGACTTAAAACCTGGTGATTTGGTCACCTACCTGGGCCAATTCTCAAGATGAATTGAATATGCATATAACACAGTCAACTCTAGTCAAACCTGTGTTAAACTTATAAGAATCGGGTGGGTCACTTGCGGGTCAACCCGCTCATCAAGGCATAAACACTTACTACCATATGAATGAGCACATCATTTGTGTTATAATACAACAATTATAACATATATTAGTAACTATTTGTTGATTTTATCATTATATTTTATATCAAATATTTTTTAAATTATATCGGATTCAATAACTAACCTAATAATTGTCACGCCCCAACTTAAGAAGTGACTGCACGTAGGGCTAACCCTATTGCTGAAAATAAATAATATTGTCACTGATGATTCAAATTTACTCTTTCCACCATCTTCAATAGTACTGAACAAGGGGACGACAATGAAACACTTCAACAAATCCAATTATTTATGATTTGCATAAAATGATAAATTTTTTTTGGGTATAACTCTTAAAATTGCCTTCTCCCATCTAACATTAATATTAAAGATAATCCCTAGACTAGAAAAATAATATTGTGATCTGAGGTTTTAAAATTATGAGATTATTTGCCCATCATAGGATAATTTGTCCATTAATAATTTTGGATAAGAATTCTTTAAAATAAAATTTTTTACTTTAAAAGATAAAGTAAATATTTCATTATTAAATTATTAAAATGAAAATGACTGTCACTTTTTATTTTAAAAAATCCCAATCCATTTTTTTCCCCATTATGTGAAGACTTACCCTTATTTTATATATTTTTATTAAAAATATTATAAATATAAATACTCCATTGAGGAGAGTGGGCCCCGACAAACGTAATAACCGTGCTCCACCTGTACTTCGAATTCCGTCATCATCTCTCCAAAATTCCGAAACCGTCATCACGCATCGAACGCGCACGGTTTGATCCCACTGACACAAATCACATTAATTCCAAATCGCTGATTTCATCCCGACCGTCCATCACGAAAATACAGATCCAACGGATGAGATCTCCCAACCGGACGAACCGCACCGAAAGGGTTAATCGCTCTTTGAGGGATCGAAGAAGCGAAAAATAGTTAGCTGATATCACTCTCTTTTTTAAAGAGTGTAAGTGAGGGCGTTGACACCTTCTTGCAGAGAAAAATCACCGCATTTTTTCCCTCTCTCGTTTTCTAGGGTTTCTCGTTTCAGTGTGTAGCGTTTTTTCTCTTTCTGAGGTGAGTGAAGACAGAGATGAGAAATCTTGTTTCTCTCTTCGTTCATGCTCTCAGTCATAGCTGAAATGTGCTTTTCACTTTTGGATTCTCTGATTTTATTTGTGATGATTTTATTTTTTTCTTTCTTTTTTTGCTGAAATGTGATAGTTGAATTTTTTTGCGATGATTTTCGTTTTTTCTTTCTTTTTTGCTGCAATGTGTGGTTCTCGTTCTTGTTTAGCTTCGTTTTCTGGTGCTGCATGTGTGTGTTGGTTGTTGATCTTCGTTGTTTTTCACTGTTTGTGTTGTGTGGTTGGTGTTTCCTGGAGTAGTGAAGTGTTTTTAGCTCAAATTTCGCACCATTTTGACTGCACTCTTTGATTTCACCGTAATCGGTTTTTTATTTATATTTTTGTTTTGGTATAATTTTCGTTCCTTTTGTATGTTAAAAGCGAAAGCTATATTTGGTGTGGTTGTGAGAGTTGACTCACACACTGAGCTGTTTCTGGGAAATTTGTTATGGTTTCTAGGGTTTTTGATTCCTTGTTTACGGCTTTGCTTTGCTGTCAGAGTAGCATTTCTGAGTGTTCTCTTTGATTTCACCGCTACCGGTCTTTTTTATTTTTGATGTAATTTTCGTTCATTCTTTTTAATTAAAAAATAGGGGAAAACTGTTTTTGGTTTGGTGGTGTGAATCGACGCACACACTGAACTGTTTCTAGTATTTTTTTTGTTGCTAGATTTTTTTCTTCTTGGTCATGGCTTTGTTGTGCTGTCAGAGTAGCCTTTTTTCTTCCTGCGTTTTATTTTATATGTTTATTCAACCGCTACTTTTTACCGCATTTTTGTGTCATTTCTTTCCATGATTGTCTTCTGATATTTACTTTGCATTGCGTTATTTTTTTTGAACTTTTTTCTCTACGAATTACTCTTTACTGGCTAAAAGTTTGATCACCTATTAGTTCGTTTAATTTTAGTTTTTTTTTGCTTTAATTTTTAAAAACTGCATTTATTTTAGGTTTTGATAGCTGCTTTTTCTTTGTCTTTTTATGGTTGAATTTCCTTGATGGTAGCTCATGTGTACCCATTTTGTGACATGTAAGGTTTACTTTATATGTAATTTGGTTTTACGGTGTCATTTTGCCAAGGCTGTTTTACTATGACGTTATGATTCTGTTATGTATTCTTGGGGTTGCATGCAAATAAAGACCCAAATTACATTATGTCAGAGTAGAATTTGACCAGTAGCATGAATTATCATCTGTTTTTTGTTCTGAAGATTAACCAGGCTTACCTGAGAAATGTCTCTTTTGACATGCTAGCATAATTGGATGTCTTGTTGATGTTCATTTTGCCTGTTTACTTGTTATTTGGGTACTAGCAGCGTTCTGATTACACATTATGATTGTTTAGGTAGTTCTTTTGTTAGTAATTTTTTTGATCCAATTGTAATTATACCTGCATATCTTTTTATGATTTGTAGAGGACATGGATTCGTTTGGCTCAAATGGAAATGACCATGATGATTCCCTACCACCACCCCCACCCCCACCTCCTGTTGTTCCACCAGATGTTGTGCCACTCAAAGCAGATGAGGGGCTCCCACTTGAGCCGGCTAAGAAGAAGGAACCGGAACGGGTTCCGATGGCCAGGCGTGGAACTGGATCCAAGGGTCAGAAGCTTCTGCTTCTAACCAATCACTTCAAAGTTGATATTAAAAACAATGATGGAGAGTTCTACCAGTATAGTGTATGTTCTTCAAGTTTCTGTCTACTTTTATTGCTGTATGTTTTTGTTTGGATCCCGGGTGACAATCATCAAATGTAGACCAGTTTGTTTGAGCCACTAGAGTAGAGAAGGGTGTTGTATGCATTGTTCAACATGCGTGGACCTTTATTATATGGGTTACTATTTATTCAGCTTGATTTATTTTACTCTGCTTTTGAGCAGGTGGCTCTTTTGTATGAAGATGGACGCCCTGTTGAAGGTAAGGGTGCTGGGAGAAGGGTCATTGACAAGGTGAAGGAAACTTATGATTCTGAGCTAAATGGGAAGGACTTTGCCTATGATGGTGAAAAGACTCTGTTTACTGTTGGCTCTCTTGCTCGAAACAAACTTGAGTTTACTGTTGTTCTGGAAGATGTTACCTCAAACAGGTTGAATTGCATGATATATTCTCTGAATTTGTTTGTGTTTTAATGTTCTGCATTGTAACTTTGGTTTTTTTTCTTTTGACAGAAATAATGGAAACTGCAGCCCTGAAGCTAATGGGAATGGAAGTCCTTGTGATGGGGACCGCAAGAGGCTTCGGCGCCCAAACCGTTCCAAGACCTTTAAGGTTGAGATTAGTTTTGCTGCCAAAATTCCAATGAAGGCAATTACCAATGCCTTACGTGGGCAAGAGACCGAGAATTTCCAGGAAGCCATCAGAGTGCTTGATATCGTATTGAGGCAACATGCTGCTAAGCAGTGCGTAAATTTTGCTGATTAAGATCTCTTACTATTCTAAATTTGCTTTATGATGCCAGATATTTCACTAAAAGTTATCCGTTGCAGAGGATGCCTTCTTGTAAGGCAATCGTTCTTTCACAATGACCCCAAGAACTTCGCAGATGTTGGAGGTGGAGTTCTTGGGTGCAGAGGATTCCACTCCAGTTTCAGGACTACACAGAGTGGGCTGTCTCTGAATATAGGTTTGATCCTTGGGCTGTTATCTACATTTGCCTTCTTGAGTATCTTTGTCTCAATTTCTTCTTTTCCTCAATCCTTGTAGATGTCTCAACCACCATGATAATTCAGCCTGGGCCTGTGGTGGACTTTCTGATCTCTAATCAAAATGTTAGAGATCCATACCAAATTGACTGGGCCAAGGTAACTAAACTTTTTTTATTTTTTTATTTTACATTTCTTTATTGTGCTTTGTTTACTCTTTATTATAGTGATCTAATGATTTATTTTTTGTAACAGGCTAAAAGGACCCTAAAAAATCTGAGGATTAAAACTAGTCCATCCAATCAGGAGTTCAAGATCACTGGTCTCAGTGAACTCCCATGCAAAGATCAGCTGTAATTAGTTTTTAAAATGCTTATGTGTTTTTTTACTTTGATTTGAATTGCTGATCATTAACTTCTATTTTTTCAGAGTGATATCTGTCAAGTTGCTTCATATATAACTAACTCATTTTCATAATGAAAATGTTGCCATTACAGGTTTACACTGAAGGTCAGAGGGGGAAATGACGAAGAAACAGAGGAGGTCACTGTTTATGATTATTTTGTCAAAAGGCGTAATATTGAACTGCGCTACTCCGCCGATCTTCCATGCGTTAATGTTGGCAAGCCCAAACGGCCAACTTATTTCCCCCTAGAGGTATACTATGTGATTTTTTTTCCTTCCATTTAATACATGTAATCAAAACTGCCTGATTGGAGTTTAATAATTATTGTTCTTCTAATTTTTCTTTTTCTTAGCTCTGCTCCCTGGTATCCCTGCAAAGGTATACCAAAGCACTCTCCACACTTCAGAGGGCTTCTTTAGTTGAGAAGTCAAGGCAAAAACCACAGGAAAGGATGAGGGTTCTTAATGATGTAAGTTTCTCTGCTATATAATGAGTATTATAACTCAAATACAATTTTCTGGTTTACGTTCTCTGGCCTTTTGTTATTGCAGGCTCTAAAAACCAGCAATTATGGATCTGAACCCATGCTGAGAAACTGTGGCATTCAGATAAGCCCGAGCTTTACTCAAGTGGAGGGGCGTGTGCTGCAAGCTCCAAGGGTAAAGATAAAACCCTTTTATCATTTTTTTTAAAGATAATTTATTTCCGTTTCCTGTTTGTGAATTCACACTGTCTAATTCACTTGTTTAAGGAATGCCCTGGTTCCTTGTTATTAGTAGCAAATCCCTTATCAATATCTATACATGTTTTATATAATTTTACTGGATCAAAATGTGTTAATATATTATGCTTTGGGGAATTTTTGGTGGTTATTTATTATCATTGATGTTGTCACTGTCACCCTGAACTCTCTTTTAATTTGCGTTTATCAATTTATCTTCACACATATTTATACAACTTCTATGAAGTCATGTCGGATGAGTCCTATTGAACCACAGTTTCTGAAATAGCTTGGTAAAGTGAAGTTTACTTCTCCAAGTCACGGTGCTCTATCCCTATATTTTTTTCCGTCTCTTGTGGCCTGATTTTATTTTAAAAACACTTGAAAGTGTGATATGGTTCACGCATTACATGTTCAGTTAATGTTGAGTCTAGCTTGTTAAAGAGTATAACTCACTAAAGCTACCTTTCTTATTAAGTATCAATTTCGTTAGTATTCTGTGATGTTGTTCCTGTCTGATTGTATAATATCGTTATATAGTTGAAGTTTGGAAATGGAGAGGATTTTAATCCTAGGAATGGGAGATGGAACTTCAATAATAAGGTACTTAAAACTTTTAATTCAATTACTGTATGATTTTTTGATACAGTTTGTCAAATTTGCTATGCTTCTGATCTTGTGTTTCTTATAACAATGCATTACCAGAAAATAGTTCAACCGACCAAGATAGAAAGGTGGGCTGTGGTTAACTTCTCTGCACGCTGCAATGTACAACAGCTTATCAGGGATCTGATCAAGTGTGGAGGAATGAAGGGCATTGTGAGTTATAGTACTGCATTTTGGCTGAAGCTAGCTAAATGGGATTTCTGGCTACATATTCATATGGTCTTGTTTGCTTTTTTGCAGATGATAGACGAACCTTTTGATGTGTTCGAAGAAAATGGCCAGTTTAGGCGTGCCCCACCACTTGTTCGAGTGGAGAAAATGTTTGAGAACATACAGTCAAAACTTCCTGGGGCTCCTCAATTCCTCCTGTGTCTTCTACCTGAGAGGAAAAACTCTGATCTTTATGGTTAGAAGAGATTTGATATTGTTTATCTTTTGTTAACCCTTTAATTACGTTTTACCAATGAAAAGTCTCTTATTAATCAAAATTAATTGGTCACCCAAGGCCCTTGGAAGAAGAAGAATCTTGCTGATTTTGGAATTGTCACTCAATGCATAGCTCCGCAAAGGGTCAATGACCAATATCTTACTAATGTTTTGCTGAAGATAAATGCAAAGGTATATAATTTTTTTGGGTAGTTTCCTTGTAACTATTTTTTCAATACCTGTTGAAATATCAATCACTTTGGCTTAGTTAATTTGTTATCCAGCATGTCCTGTTGCACTCACCATTGGAATACTTTATTTTCTTGTAGCTTGGTGGCTTGAATTCGATGTTAGGGGTTGAACATTCACCTTCTATTCCTGTTGTTTCCAAGTCACCCACTATCATTCTTGGTATGGATGTGTCACATGGTTCCCCAGGGCAATCTGACATTCCTTCAATTGCTGCGGTAAATGATAGATTGTTCCATGTGCTTTTTGAGTATAATTTATAATTTACTTTTAAATGCAAATATTGTTGAGCTATTTTGAATATTTGCCTGAATGCTTTATGTGTAAATGTGCAGGTGGTGAGCTCTAGGCAGTGGCCCCTGATTTCAAAATATAGGGCATGTGTCCGCACCCAGTCTCCCAAGGTTGAGATGATTGATAATCTGTTTAAAAAAATATCTGACAAAGAAGATGAAGGAATAATCAGGTTAACTTAATTTTGTATTGTGGTTCTCATTCTGCCCTCAGTAATGACAACTTTGTAATGAGGATATACAAAATTTTTACCTGGTGGCCAGTGTCTCTTGAAAATTTGCAATGTTTAATCAATTTACTTTATTATATTCAGGGAACTTTTGATTGACTTCTACACAAGTTCTGGGAAGCGAAAACCAGATAATATTATTATATTCAGGTTTTTCCACTCTAAGAAAAATTCTTCAATATTATTGTTTCTACTGTTTGTGTTTTTGTCTATGGAGCTTCTACTATTTGTTGTAATTGCTGTTTCTTTTTCTTTTATTATAGTACTGTTTGACTTTTTTTTTTTTATGTCAATGTTGTTTGGTAGTTTAAATAGGTATGACATGAGTATTTAATTGGATCAGGAGGTACTTGTCCTCTGTATGAGCTTTGCTGTGATTCTAAAAGATAAATCTTGACATCTTAGGACTGACGGGTGCTACTGTGTTCATTTACTTTTCCTGATTAATAGGGTGCAGTACTCGCATTTGTGCATGAAATTTTGACTAGTTTTAATAATAATCTATTTTATTAGTTGTTGTCTGTTGCATTTCTGTGTTCATTTATATTCAAGACTTTGTATTTTTTTGTAAACTAATTTGTGCTTTCCTTTTAAGCACTGTCATTATTGTTTTATGATTGTCACACATTTTCGTTTTAAATGTAGGGATGGTGTTAGTGAGTCACAGTTTAATCAAGTCTTGAATAAAGAGCTTGATCAAATCATTCAGGTTCTTAAGCTGATCAACTGTGTTTGTTGAATACCATAAGTTTTAATCCTTAAGGTGATATTTACAATTCATATATTCTAGGCCTGTAAATTTCTTGACGAATCCTGGAACCCGAAGTTTTTGGTTATTGTTGCTCAGAAGAATCACCATACCAAATTCTTCCAGCCTGGATCGCCTGACAATGTGCCTCCTGGTCAGCTGCTTGTTTACAATTATAAGTATTCTGTTCTTTTTTTTTTTGTATGTTCTATTCACTTTTTACTAACCTTTTTGATTTTGCAGGAACTGTAATTGATAATAAAATTTGCCATCCCAGGAACTATGATTTCTATTTGTGTGCACATGCTGGAATGATTGTGAGTATATATTTTTCTCTGCATTCTTAGTTATTCAGTGACATTAAATCCTATATTCAGTAATTTTACCAATATATCAATTGTGTTGCATTCTCGTGTTTATCCTTTAATTTGTGGAAAGATAGCTGTAACTGGTGTATGATGCATGCCACGTGAAAGTGATCTGTATATTCTTTTGTTGCAATTAAGTGGTGTTAACTGATGTGATGGGTGTCTTTGCATAATTTTTTTTCTTCCTGTTTTGATGTTTAAGTATCTGGTATGTTTATATTGATTGTTTTTTTTGTTAACAATTCCTTCTCAGGGTACCACTAGACCCACACACTATCATGTTCTGCTTGATCAGATTGGTTTCTCTACAGATGATCTTCAGGATCTTGTCCATTCTTTATCTTATGTGTAAGTGGGAAGTGACCTAATTGACTGATTAATATTTGAGTACAATTATGTGATTAATCTTACTGAATAAATTTTCTTTTATATTAAACAGGTACCAGAGGAGTACCACTGCCATCTCTGTTGGTAAGTTGTTGCACTTTCATCTCTTGTAGTATTATTCTTGATTAAAATTTTTGGATTTATTGAATATGGTTTCTCATTCGTGATGACCATGTATCTCTGCAGTTGCTCCTATCTGCTATGCTCACTTGGCTGCAACTCAGATGGGTCAGTTCATGAAGTTTGAGGACAAATCTGAGACCTCCTCAAGCCATGGTGGATTGTCTGCTGCCGGAGCTGTTCCTGTCCCGCAGCTGCCCAAACTGAATGAAAATGTCTGCAATTCCATGTTCTTTTGCTGAGGGTCTCTGAAATGCTTGTTTAGGGACAAGGGATGACTTAATTATGTTTATAAAACTTTGTTTAACTATCTGGTAGACTTGACCTTTATTACCACACAGGGGATGGGACTCACACACGGGGAAGCATTTTGGTTTGTGCTTTCTCGTGTTTGGTCTCTCCTACTTTGGTAGTTTATTAGTATATATATGAACGTATGGGCCTATGACTCGCTCTAATTATCTGGTGCTATTTTGTATAGGCCTTCAATTTTGTCTCTTTCGAGACAAAGGATGACCAAATGCTGTTTTATGCGACCAATCCCATTGTGTTATGTTCAGTTAGCACGTGCGAGTTTATTTTCCATGGTTTCTTTCCCCTCGTTATTTTGATGTGCTGTTGGTGATTGGCTAGTTAAATTTCAATTTAAGAAATTAGTTGTCTTTTTTATAGGGTTATTAGTTGTCCTATAATCTCATGTTAAATAAATGGAAAACGACTGTGTAGTAGGGTCTGTTTGAGTGGAGTCCAGAGTCGATTTTCACCTTGCCATTGCTAAACGAACAGGTTCTTAATTTTTGATTTGAATATTTGAAACGAGCTGCTGGATAACATTCAGTTCAAAAATTTTAACCTGAATGCTAGATATTACCAAGGTTCTATATTATTTTATGTTGTACTATAGTACCAACAAATGAATCCACTGTAGAATATGTTAGAAGCGTAGCCAGGAAACCAAGTGTATTCTGTTATAATATTTTGCCTGCTTTTACGCAGTATTTGTAGTCTCAAGTTCATCAAGGATTGATTGTAGGGTTAATTCACTTGTCAACTAGCATAAGTGGTTGACCTCTTGAAGAACAAGACGATTCTCCTCATTGGACTCTATCAAGGAAATAAACAACTTTTTTTCTGAATCTCATAACCTAGTTAGCAGTAATAATCAATCTAGTTACATTAGCTTTGCTTACTCTCTTCGAGTATACGTATATTTGTTAGCTCAAACGTTGGATCTTTGCCTGGCCTGCAATAATCACTTTGGATTTTGTAGCTTTAAGACGTACGTGCCAGTTCCATTCATCTAAAGCAATGATATCATCTCTCTGTTAAATTTATGCGTTAATTCATCTTAACCCAATGTCACATATTTGACTTTTGCGAGCGTGAAAATGTCACTAATGAACATAGTAAATTACATGGTACGAAAATTCATTCATTTATCGCGCTGGCTGAATTCACATTCAACGATTAAGTTACTTCATTAAAATCGTAGTCTATATGAAATTGTTTGGCTTTATGTACAGCTAGTTGATGAGCGTTTTTTCATCTAAAAATATAAATAATTAATCATTTGCTTTTCAGTCATGAGAATCTTAACGTGCACTTTGCTTCATTTCCAGTTAGCGTGGGACAACATAAAGGCTTTTGTTATGTTGAATTGAACCATTGCAAGAATGTTGCTCGTAAGGAGTTTACTTTCTAGCAAATCTCCGAGTCTGAGGTGGCTTTCATCTGTAACTCCAAATGTACTTAAACCTGGGGATGTGTTGAGAAAATCAAGGCTTTTTACCGAGGAAGAGTCAATGATTCTAATCCTTTGCATACCGATCCTGCGGCCGCCCGAGATGTTGGATTCGAAGGTCCACTTGTACATGGGATGCTCCCCGCTTCTCTCTTCCCTCACATCATCTCATCACGTTTTGTAAGGTCCACTTGCACATCCGATGTGTTGGTTCATAACCATCCTCTAGCTATTGCGAAAATGTTAGTACCTTGAAGGAATATGAAATAAAACTGCAGACTTCTTGAACATAGATCAAGTTTAGTATCATGGCTGGTTTGATTCGGTCAATCAACTTCTGAATTGTTCCATTTTTTTAAAGCAAACATTTAGGAAAAAGGTCACTTTGAGCTGAGTTCCTCAAACAGGCTTTGTGGAGCCTTAAGCTGATGTTGGATTCCAAACCCCCCCTGCACCATGAAACATCCTTTTAGTATACTTGAATGTTAGACTCTACTCTCTAATTTATGATCGCAGAAAACTCTGAAATGAATTAAAGTATGAATTTAAAGTGAAAAATGTCTGGATATGAAACTGTATTTCACACTCTTAAGGTGTTTCCGAACATGTCCACTAAAGTAGAAGGTATGATATCATTTAAGCGAGCATGCATACATTTTACTATATGTATGAAAGACATGAAAATACGCACACATGAATAGAAGTCTCTTCTATTTGCATCTCAACTTGAATAAAAGACATCATTCCAAAAGTACTTGAATAATTTTGTGAATTGAGGTACGAAAACCCTTAACTTTGTGATATTATGGCTAATTGTAGATTGAGAATATCGGTGAAGTACAATCAATACACCTCAGAGAAAATAAAAATCGATATCTGTGAGTTATGTCTTGACACTGCTATTCGGACCTCTTTATTTCTCCTCCTTCTTCTTCTTCTTCTTCTGTTCTCCACCCCGAAACCCCACACAATCTGCTGCCCAAGCTTCTCAAGCTTCCCTTTAACGCCAAATCCCCACCTCTCACAGTGTTACCCCCCGTTTTCCTTCTTATTTCTTCTTCCTCGTCTCTCTCTCTCTCTCTCTCTCTCTCGCAAACCCGAGTTGGGTGTTCCTTCTAGCGCTATCTCAATGACATTGGATTCTGTTCGGCATTCTCTCTCTCAATCAAAGCTTTAAGGATTTGTCAGAAAGGTATATTTGTAAGCTAAATTCATCTTTAGATCTCATGGGTTCTCATTAGGGTTTGTAGTTTTGGGGATTTTATTGGGTTTTTGGTGTAGGAATTGCAATCTGAAATTTTGATTTCAAATTGCATGTTAATTGGGGGTTTCGAAGTAAACCATAGGTCGATTAAAGTCCTGAATTGGAATTCTATGTGTTGATGTTGCTAGGTGCTAGTGTTTTAGTCTCTTCTTTGAGCTGATTAGGCCAATGACATTGAAGAGTATAGATATACTGCTAATTAAAATAAGCTGGGTGGGAGAACTATAATCTCTTGAAAAGGAATGGAAAAATAAATGGCAAGTGACTGAAGTTTTTGATCTCATTCCAAACGTCTTTCAAAAGTGAAGTTTTTAATCAAATAAATTGACAATTTAAATAACTGGTAACACAATTTAAGACAATAGTTTGATCTAAGCAAGTTGTCCCTCAAGTTTCTCTTCTATAATCTCTCAGCTCATGAGCTCCTCTTCTATGCCTCAGCTTGTTGTGCTCTTTCATGACTAAAGCATTAGTTTTCCAGGCCCAAAACCAAATAACAAAAGAGAAAAATCATATTAATCCATCAGCTCAATTTTAACTGAAAATGATCTTCGAGTGGGCTTGGAAGGAGGTTGCCCTGTAATAGATAACAAAATAAACATGAAAGCTATTGAATCAATAGGTAAAATTGTTCAATGTCTGAAATTGTGTAAGGATTTGAGAAATTACTATAGATGTTGTATATTGTACTTACTTTAGCTTTGCAAGATAACCAAAGAAATAGTTTTCTGAAATTTGAAATTTGTGGGGAGAAAATGAAAGAGTCTTCTTAGCTTTATTCGATTAACATGACAGCTGTAAATCAACTCAGGTTGACTGTATTTCAGTGAATATCATTAAAATATACTTTTACCCTTGATTTAACTAACATATTAGAAAAACAACAACAAAGAAATGGGATTAGAAACATAAAGAGAGAGTGGAGAGGGATTGGGATGGACCTTACTATTACACATGAAAGCTGTAGATCAACTCTGTTTAAGTATTTTTATTTTTTGCCATTGCTCATGCTGGCTCAAGAGTTATTGTTATGGGCTATCTGCAGTAATGATCAAATGGAGAACTAACTTTATAAATTGATAGTTTCCAAAGATGTATAATAGATTTTATGAAGTAAATATCATTTCTAATACATTGGCTTCTGCTGAATCACAAACTGTGTGTCATTGGTCACAATGGAAGAGGTAATTAGACAAAGAGTTATTCTCTAGGACTATCTGCACTAACAATCAAGTAGAAAACTTAGTTAGGTATTTAAATTCAGAAGGAAGAAAGCTTTATAAGTAGTTTGCTCTCATGAACTCACTGAAGTTCATTTGCATGCAAGTACACCAATCATGCATCTAGTCTAGTTATATATCACTGGAGTAGGCAAAATCACTTTGAATTTAAATTTTGCAGTTTTAGAGTTTCTATCCATAGACCTTTTTCCAAATCACTTTGAAAAATTACACCTTTGCCTTATTCTATGGAGTGTGGACCTTACTGAGTCTTTTGACTTTTGGGCCTCCTACTGCAAAGCTAAATAGCATGGAGCTTTGTTTTGCTGAAAATTCTCTAGATGAACCTAGATATGTGTCACAAAAGATGACCCCTTAGCCAAAGAAGTTGATGAGGCTTCCTGAAAAATGGCTTGAAATAGAAAGGGTGAGAAAAATTATACTCTGAGCATATATTGTCAAAAAAAATAAATTTTATATACATGACATTTGAGTTGTGTTTGTGTCAAGAGATGTTTGTCCTGCTTTTGGAGATAACTTACAAAAACATTCATTCTCCAACCCAATTTTCAACCCAAAATCTTGCATGGAAAGTCCAGTTGTTGAAAATTATGGTTTGACATATAGGAAAAGTGACCATTTTTTTAACTTTTTTTTCAATTATGCTCAGATTATGACTCAAAAGGTAAAAATTGATGCTGAGATGTACTTGATTTCATTGGATATGTCACCTTTTTAAATCGCAGTTTAAGCCTTTAGGTATCTAAAATGATATCTAGATATGCTATAAGCAAAAGAGAAGTTAAAATTATGAACTTATGTAAGGTTTGAAACCTAATGAGGGCTTTTGTTTTGTTGTGTTGTGTGTAAATTTGCAGGGAATACTGCAGATGTGAATGTTTTTAACTTCTCTTTTGCTTATAGCATATCTTCTTCTGTAATGAATGCTTTCTTGCTTGTATGATCTACAACATTTGACAATCTTATAAAATAAGGTAATTAGATAGTAAATCAAAGATGGAAAGGAAACAAAGCTTCATGAATTATTGAATTGCTTACTTGTTGGTGTGGAGGCTTGTTTACCCTTCACTAATTTATAGTCAAGTTTGCTCAGCACTTCTAGTTGCGGAAATGATATCCCATTGCATCTATTTATATACAGAATTAACATCCCCCAATGCGAGTTGGTTCATATCTACACAATACTTAGGATGCTAACTATCTTTCTTTCTTGCAGAATGCTCACACGTAGCTCCTTGGTGCAACATTGAACTGTCATTAGATGTGGTAACAAAACTGATGAGTACTGTTCTATCAAACGATTTAGGAAAGTAAATTAGAAAGAAGGTAAAATGTTTGTTAAAACAGTTGTAATGTTTCTAGGAGCCTTAAATTAGTAAATGTTTTTGATAATAGAATATAGATCTCATAGATGACTTATGTGGTAATGCACCAATAGTTAGTTCTTCCCTTTTCTCCATACTATTTTCTATTGACTCCATAGTTAGTACTTACTTTAGCTTTTGTCATGCATACCAGCTGCTCGACAATATTCCTGAGCAGTAGGCACAACTAAAATCTCCTAAATTTGACTTACAATTTTCCTTTTTGCCATAGCTTGTTGGATGAGCGTGTAGCATGTAATTATATGTTACAGTAAAACTCTTACATACCGTTGTTATAGCTAGTTAAAAATTAGTTGTAAGTGGTAAGTAAAGATAACGTGAGTTCAAATATTCATTATATAATTTTTGTAAAGAACCTGTATAACCCGTGTACAATCGAACTAGAATTTGTTTTATAGATAGTTCAAAAATTTAACTCAGATTTCTTAACCATCATGAAAATAATATTAGGATTTTATTCTTTATATATTGTCCAAGGGTTAAACGGGTTTGTTTAGAGGGGAACTTTTGAAGTGATGTTTTATGTAGTATTGTATGTAGTATACTATATACTGCATTTCAACATTTTCCTTTGACATCAATGTCTTTCAAGTTCAAAAATTTAATTGTTACATCGAAAGAATGTAATCGTTTGGCTTTATTTACAACTAGTTGATGAGCATTTTTTTTCATCAAAAAATATAAATAATTAATCATTTGCTTTTTGGTTATGAGAATCTTAACCTGTACTCTGCTTCATTTCCAGTTAGCGTGGGACAATATCACATCACTGCTTTGTTTTGTTGAATTGAACCACTGCAAGAATGTTGCTCACAAGGAGTTTACTTACTAGCAAATCTCTGAATCTAAGGTGGTTTTCATCTGCAACTCCTCATGTACTTAAATCTGGGGATGTCTTGAGAAAATCGAGGCTTTTTACCGAGGAAGATGTCCTTCAGTACTCCAAGGTGAGTCATGATTCTAATCCTTTGCATTCCGATCCTGCTGCTGCCCGATATGTTGGATTCGAAGGTCCACTTGTACATGGGATGCTTGTCGCTTCTCTCTTCCCTCATATCATCTCATCACATTTTGTAAGTCCCATGCTAATCTTTAAATGTTGACATCACTATTATGAAATGTGTGATAGTTAACAATCTCTCAACAAACTAAATTAAATTGAATAAACGGAATAATTAGGCTAGGATCTGATTTTGCTATAGTAGGATGAGAACAAAAGTATATTTTAGTTATTCTGAGCTATATGATTCCTTATTTTAGCAATCTTCAATGGAATTTCCAGTGTGTTGGTTCATATCCACCCTCCAGCTATTAAGATAATATTAATAGATATAAGGAATATGAAATGAAATTGCAGACTTCTTGAATATAGATCATGTTTAGTATCATGATTGGTTGATTGATTCAGCCAATTGACTTCTGAATTGTTCCATTTTTTTAAAGCAAACATCTGGGGGGAAAATCACTTTGAGCAAGGTTTGGTTTAAGTTGAATTCCTCAAACAGGCAACAGCCTTGTGGAGCCTAAAGCTTATTTTGAATTCCAAACCCCCCTGCTCCATGAAACATCCTTTTTGTAGACTTGAATCTTAGACACTACTCTCTAATTTATGATCACAGAAAACTTTGACATGAATTAGAGTATGAATTTAAAGTGAAAAATGTTTAGATATGAATCTGTATTGCACACTTTAAGGGGTTTCCGAACATGTTCACTAAAGTAGAACGTATGATATCATTTAAGTGAGCATGCATACATTTTACTATATTTATGAAAGACATGAAAATACGCATACATGAATAGAAGTCTCATGTCTTGTATGTTTAAGTATTAACATGCGTTCTATTTGCATCTCAGCTTGAATAAAAGGCATCATTCCAAAAGTTCTTGAATAATTTTGTGAATTGAGGTACTAACTTGTGGTCCTTCACCTTGGACGAAAACTTTCTAAAGAAGATTTTATTAATTTTCTTTCCTGGTACCTTAACTTTCGCAATATTGTGTCTGATTGTAGCCTGGAGCTGTGTATGTATCTCAAAGCCTGAATTTTAAGTTCCCTGTCTATATTGGAGATCAAGTTGTTGGTGAAGTACAAGCAACACATCTTAGAGAAAATAAAAATCGATATCTGTAAGTTATATCTTCACACTATCATCTGGACCTCTGTTTTTTTCGAAAAAGGAGTAATTTTGTTTCTAATTGTTTGTTTTTTCAATGTGATTCAGTGCAAAGTTTAAGACAAGGTGCTTCAAGAATGGTGAACAACTTGTTATTGAAGGTGAGGCTGTAGCTATGTTACCAACCCTAACCGTGGAACTGCAGCAGTGTAAAGATCAGTAAAAGCCATTCACAAGTGTGGATTGTAAACCACGAATTATTTTTCTCAAAGAGACTGTTGATTTGTTTGGGATTTCGATGAGAAACTTGTAGTTATTGGAGGATGAACTTGTGATCCACCACCCTGCCCCAGCGTAAAGAAAAATTAGCAAAAACAACAAAGTCATTGCTCTTTCTTAGATTCTAATGCAATTTATGAAGACCCCTGCTCGAGATTTTTGTGTCTGCTCTTTGATCGTGCTTTACAAATGCACACTTGCATAGAGCACCAAATCAAATGGCGCACAATATGTATTCTCTGATAGATTGTGACATTCTGTACACCTTTTAGCACTATTGGTTTTAGCATAAAATTTCAATTAAACCTTTTTACTGCATGCCACTTTGGTTTCTATGTTTGTATGGCTCCTTTTGCTCGAAATTTCACAGCAGCCTTTAACACCAAAACTGATGCAGAATTTACTTTATATTTTAACAGAAAAAAAGTTACTTTAAGGGTATGTTTGGTTTGGGAAGAAAGTGGGGGAAGGGTTTTATGGTGACTGAGGTTTATGTGTAAACCTTATCACCCACGATTTAATAATTGTGCATAATACTTGTTAATTTGATTGAAAACCTTAAAATTAACATGAAAATTGAACAATGTTAATAACTATGGATAAAATTCGAAGCTGCTAACACAATTTTTGCATTACAAGAGACTCTGCATTTTGCTAGTTTAGTCAACTATTAGAAGGGACTAAAAATTCCAACAGTCATTTCAATTGATTGTGTCATAATTCTACTTGTGGTTTTACTTGAAGAGGATGCTCCACATCAAGACTAAGGCAAGCACCACAAGTGTTTTGTTGCCACAAGAATCTGTAGAAGAAGATTTCTCTTTTGGTGGAACATGTGGAGAGGGTGCAACATTTTCTTCAACATTTATGGCAACCTTCAAACCCTGCCAACAGAAACCTCCTCCACTTAAGAAGTAATAGGTCTTGTCTTGTGTCAACTGAAACACATCTCTTCCACTACCCCTTGTTACATTGCTGATGAATCCTGCGTCCATGCAGCTTTCATAGCTTGTCTTGTTCACCTCCAGCACATTGTACATGTGCTTCTCATATCCAAAGTCTTACCAAGAATGAAAAAAACATTAGTAAATCATAGGGAAAATGAACTAATCTACAATATACGTGTACGAATTGTCAAAAACGGTCTCTTCGATTGTGGGGTAGGACTATGTATAAGATCAAAGCGATGTACATTAAACTGCATTTTTTTGATATATACGTTTTCTCTCTGTCAGTCCATTTCTTACCAACTGGATCATCGCTCTGTCTTTGATTACCTGCTTTAGAACTATGCATATTCAACACAATACATGACTCCTTTTCCTCCAAACAATGATATCATGCCATCAAAAACAAAATTCATAATCAAGCCACGCATAGGATTTTATCAGAAAAGGATGGAATTGTAACACGACTTTATAAGAAAAATATTCAAATTAAAATTTGTTCTTAAAACATAATTCATGAAAACAATTTTTGTCCAAAATTTGCATTCCATCTAACTTTTAAGCAGTGAAACATTCATGAGTGCAAATATATATTTTTCAATTTTTTTTTAAAAAAAAAAGAAAAAGAAATAAAGAAAGAAAGAACTAGAGAAGACAACTTACATAGCCAATCGCCAACATAAAAATGCTCATGAATAGACCATTCTGTCAAGTTCACTTTTGGTGACCAACTAATCTTGTTCCCTCCAACATAGTGCATTTCAGATTTTGCCATGTTTCCCATCATTGTGATCATTATCGTCACCATCAACACCATGTTTCTAAAGCTCACAACCTCCATTTCTTGTTCTTCTTCTTTCAAAACCACTCTTTATCTTTCTTTGTGACAAAAGGGTTTAAATTAGACTACTGAAAATCAATAAAATAAAGGTATAAAGGCATCAAAATATTTAGAGACTAAGGACTAAATTTATACTAGTTAGTATATATGGAAAGAAATGCTGGCAGCCTGGCACTTGCTATTGTTACGGTTTTTGGAATAAAATAAAATCAAATACTAATTTTCTAATTCTAATTAATTGTCACACGGTTTGTTTGGTAAGAGCTTAATTTCAAGTCCAATTCACCAAATTCCTTTGACTAAATTGTAGTAATGGCATTAATCAAATTAAGCAAAATTAAGCAAGATGGCAATAAATCCAGACATAAAGGTTTTTCTCAAATAAAAATAAAATCACGTTTTTTTTTCTTCTTCTTTTTTTTAGACCACCAATGTCGGATTCTTTTGTACTCCAATTCATATGGCTTAAATTAGGCCGACTTATTATGGAAATAAAGATTTCACAATATTAATTTTTTATTCACAACATCTACATTCAAGACAATTACTTAAGGAGAACAAAGCATTGAACAACTTGAATTATTTTTTTTCTACGTAAAACAAATTAGAACATATCTAAAATTTTGTATCAATATCTGAATTTTGGATTTTTTTTATATTTAATGATTCAAAATAGTTTATTTTATAAAATATAATACTCATGGTATTTTTAATAGTAGTCCTTTTAGCATTTTAATTATTTTATATGAGTAGTCTCTTTAACATTTTAACATACAATTAATTATTATATATCAATTTTACTCTCAGTGAATATAGACATAGTAGGGAGTGACTTAGTGTAAAAATGAGTAATTAATAAAGATAAAAATGTAAAAAAGATAATAATTTAGTAATTTAAACTTTTTTTAGAATAAAATTGAGATCATTTAATAATCTTAATTCTTGTACAATAACCACAAGGAGTATTAAACTTATCATAATGCACGTAAAAAAAAAAACTTGATCATAATGAAGAAAGAGAAAATGATCCTACAACTAACTTATTAAATATTTAGTTTTTGATAAATAATTGTATTAAATTTTATATTAAAATAAGAAAATGGCTAACTGTTACTCTAAATAAAAGCACCAGTCAAAAGAGCATTTAATACCTCATTCCAACTATTAAATGTTTCAACATAAAAAAAATAAAATTGAAAAGGATTTTCTGATATAATATGCATTTTTTTTATAGTTTATAACTTTATCTTTTTAGTTAAAAATAATTTTTGCAAATAGGTCCTAGCCTATAGACATATACTTTTTCTTAAAGAGCATTTTGGTTAATTGACATGTCTATAACTTTGTCTTTTAGTTAAAAATGATTTTTTGCTTAATGGGCATTTTCATAACCAATAGCCTTGTATTTTTTGCTTTAATAGAATTTTTTTAAAGCGCATTTTTATAGTCTATAGCATTATCTTTTTATTTAAAATGATTTTTTTGGTTAATGTTCATTTTTTACAGCCAATAACCTTATTTTTTAGTTGAAAATGAATTTTTTAGTTAATGAGCATTTTTCATAGCATGTATATAGTAGGGCTGTCAAAATGAGCCAAACCCTTGAGCTCGACTCGTTTACCCGGTTAAATAGACAGGCTTTATATGCAAAAAATAGGCTTAAAAAATATGCAAAAAATAGGCTCATAATACCCTTGAGCTCGGCTGGCTCACAGACTAGCCCGTGAAATTTTTATAAAAAAAATTCAAAAGGTACCCGTAAGAGCTGTAGCATAATAATATTTCCTTGGAATAGAAGAGTTATATAATTGATATGTATATATATAGGAGTTATTTTAATAGAAAACTAAATTGCTAAGTTGTTTTAGTTATAATTAAAACATTTTTTAGATATTTTAAAACCTGCTGCGCATCACTCAGATTTAGACTCTAGGTGTTAATTAAATACATTATCTTGTTATCCTTTTTTTTTCTATCAAAGCTTTGCAAATAGCTTTGTAATTGAAAAATGTTACTATTTGTATATCTATCCAAAATTAAAGATTTTGTAACCACAGTAAAGAGATAAAGATGAAAAAATCACAAAACCTTAATTTTTCCTCCATTTATTACCATCAGAAATGGATCCTCAAATCTTTACATAAATTATTTCTTCTAATTAATTAATAGATAAACGATAAAAAATAGTTAAAAATGATCGTGCATACTTATTCACAACTTTGTATTTAAATCATAAAAAATAGATCAAAATTTTGATTTAAAAAAAAAAATAATGAGCTAGCGGGTTAACCCATTTAGGCCCGCAGATTGACCATAAATATGTCGAATCTTAAAAATAAACATAATGTTGACCCGACTCGTTTAGACCCACGGGTCTAAATGGGTTGGGCCTTAACAAGTCGGGCCGCCCGTTTGGCACCCCTAATATGTAGCCTTATCTTTTAGTTAATAATGAGTTTTTTATTGCCATTTTTCATAGCTTATACCCTTATCTTTTTAGATGAAAATGACTTTTGGTTACGAGAAATGTCCATTAACAAAAATACTCATTATTAACTAAAAAGACAAGTTTGTAGGAGTCTATAAAAAATACACATTAATCAAAAAATTCACTTTCAACCAAAAAGATAAGACTAAAGATTATGAAAAATGATCATTAACAAAAAATCATCAATTTCAAATAAAAAGAAATAAGGTTATAGGTCATGAAAATGCCCATTAACAAAAAAAACCTCACTATTAACTAAAAAGACAAGGTTGGCTATGAAAAATAACCATTTAAAAAAAGAAAAACAAGTTTGTGAGCGGTAAAAATTGTCCATGAACCAAAAATTCATTTTTAAGTTAAAAGACAAAGCTATAAAAAATGCTCATTAACCATTTAAATAAAACCCTTTTAAAGTAAAAAATTTAAGGTTATAAGTTATGAAAAATGCTCATTAACCAAAAATTTAATTTTTTAAAGAAAAAAAGGTTGGATATTGGCTATGTATTTGAACTAGTTTCGTACAGTTCAAAAATTTAACCTAGATTTGTTAATCAACGTGAAAATAATATTATAATTTAGACTTAGACTTAAATATGTTTTAGTCCTAACAAATGGTTAAGATTTGGTTTAAATCCCTAAAAAATTATTTTTTTATTTTGATTTAAACATACCAAGAATTGCATGGTTTCCATCCTTGCCAATGTTGACGTGTGATTGACGTGGCTAATATAAAAAATGTCATGTAAACAAAATAAACTCAAATTCATGTCAAATAACAAAATATAAATTAAATTTATTTTTTTCATGACATTGTTACATGATACTATTAGCCACATCAACAATTAAGAGTCTCGTTTTAATCTTAAATACTTGTCAAACACCGAAACATGTTTACGCCAAGAACTGATTTCTTGTATACTTTCAATGTAAAAAGTCTTACTCTAGTATTCAATTATGTATTATTATAACATTGAATGTGCTTTACCTCTTGTAAATAACGCTTCAATTTGCTTTTGTTCACCCTTTTCATACTGGCCCTTAACATTAATAATGTCATGAAAAAGGTAGTTGTTACTTGAGGGCAAAGTAACAATTTCTCTTACCTGGTTGAGTTGGTGGATATGATGTTCAATCTCTTCCAATCAAACCCAAGAAAAATATTAATGGTTTCCAAACCATAGCAAATTAATTGGTATGACATCACAGATAAATCAATTGGGCACATCAAGGTTACAATATGATTTCTCAATCTTATTGTTCAAATTTGGCAAAGATAATAAGTACAACCCTTTCCATCTTTTCCCACCACCTCACTCCCAAAAATTAAAAACAAAAGAACCCTCTTTTCCTGATGCAGTAAAAATGTTCACAAACTTTCTAGTCTATCCACCTTATGTACAACATTTGGAGACAAGAAAAGGGCGTGTCTCCCCAAAAGTCTAAAAGATCCAGCAAAGAAAGGAATGTAGTGTGTACCAATATAGAACGATTCATTTCAAAGAAACTTGAAAAGACTTGGCAACCAGCAACCCTTCATAATCCAATACAGTATAGAACAAAAAAAAAACAATGTCCTTTTCATTCAAAACCGAAAAAGCAGGCTGATACGCCGACTTACTCGCATGTTAAGTTGTTAGAGTTCTTTCCAAAATTGGGGATGCCATCAAAACTCAGGCGCCTAGTGTGTATTTAGGCATATATCTCACTCGTAAGCTAATTGCTGTCCTCTTTCACCATACTCTTTTCTTTGGCGCGGAAATCCTCCAAGCTACGGTATTCTTCCCGGAGCAACTTGTCCAGTTCAGGATGCTTATTCAAGGGTTCATGTAACTTGCGATAGTGGTGAAATGCCCTGCCAATTCCATAAATATGAGCATGCAAGTCCCAAGTGTCTTGATAGTGCAAATAGAAGAGCCTACACAATCTGAGAAACTAGGAAAAGAAATGTCCTCTTTATCTAACAAAATAACAGATGTGGGAAAGATAGTGGAGTTTTGTGTAGTTCACCATTCACTACCCTGGAAAGGAGCAAGGTCCATACTAATTTCAAATTGTATCTTTAACATTTAGGACAGTAACATTGTTCCACATACTCACCTCAACAAACAAAATGCTTGATTGCAGTTTCTTAGAACTAAGTGGATCTAACTCAACCCCAAAAACTAACTCAAAGGGTGAGGGATGCCCAAACTTATAAAGGGTATCTAGGCCATATATACCTAGCAGATGCAGGACTCAACACACACAGCTCATGCCCATGACTAAAAATCTAGAGCGTGAAGTTTATAGAACCAAACATATGCGAGTGGCCCAATATAAAAGCATAGGATATAGGTCCTAATACTATCTTAGAATTGAGTAAGTCTAACTTAACTCGAAAGTCTATTATAAAGGCTAAACTCAAAACAGGTGAGGGATGCCCAAGCTATTATCAATACACCCTAAACATCATATGCCTAGTCGTCAGGGGACTTTACACTGTTCAATAATGTGGTCAGCAACACAAGGTAAATCATGAAAATATCAAATTCAACTAAAATGACTCTACAATCAGATTTCATAGGGAAATGGACAATTTTTTTTTCTTTCTAGAACACAACATGGGTTTTGCACTAACCTCAAACCAATCAATATGATATTCTTTAACAAATCTATCATGAAATCAAGAAAAGGGTTGAATAAAATTACAAAATAGAAACATGCAGTAAAATAATTAAGAAGCAAGAGTAAATTTGTTTTACCAGTATTTTTCCAAGCCATAGAGATTGCCCTTGTGGTAGAATTCCAGAGTAAGCTGTTCAAAATCCTTGTAAAGATCATCACTAAATTCCTTCTCCAAACCATAACTGTACAACGAGTTATACAAAAATCAGAAGAGCGCGATTAAAGACAGCTAAAAAGCAGTTTAATCTGCTTCTCTCAATTAATAACTGCACATAGAAAAACATGAAATCATTCTACTACTTTTCTTGACAAGAGGGGACAAGAAGATGAAATCCAAAGACAGTTCTAGACAGCCAAGCAAATGAGAATAGCATAATTTGGAATTGATACCTGTAGAATCTGAAAAGGCATTCAATACCATAATTATAATTAGCAGCTGCATCTTCCTTCGCAAGTTTCTTAAACTCATTATACATAGAAGGAACAAACATGTCCCGAAGAAAATAGCACCAGAACCTGTATAGTGTATTCATTTCCTGCATAAACAGACACACAAGAAGTGTATGATATAAATAGAATATAAGTTGAGAAAATATAAATATTAAATTTGAAAATAATATGAAAACACTAGTTTCAAAAAATAAAATGACAGCTTATTTAGGTGTGACAATTTGACAATGCTAAGTGAGATGACTTGTCCACAATTTTCAAAACAGAACTATTTACAGCATATCCACACAAGAAGTGTTTTAGAGGATAACTCTTAAAATTCAATTAATAGAAAGAAAGACAATAGTTTAAATCCTATGTGCACAATAACAATAGCAGTGACAAAAAGAGGCACTAGTATTCAGAGAATGAACTCAATTCGTGTACTACCAACAAAAGTGAAAACAAATGAATTTATTTAGTTCATCATACAATCTTTACAAAATTATTTTTTCATAGGAAGTCGAGAGATGAAATCCACCTCACTGCAGCCAATTCCAAGTTTCTTTCTATCATTCAAGCATCGTTTATGATACTTCAGATACCTAAAATGAAAAATAATCTCATGAGGAATTTCGAAAATACAGTATATCAGATACATTCCTAGTGGTCATACACACATACAGTTAAGCAAGCATAGAGCACCATCACTTACTTCTGTTGTTTGAAACCATTTTCTTCTAAAAGTTGGTGACTTGGATGCTGGAATGGCGGAATAGACTTTGGAAAGGAACCTACGGGAGGACTACTTCCAGCAAGAAGACCTCCATGCGGTGAACTACTCAATTTAGACGGCTTGAGACTGCCCAGTTAAGATAATCAGTAGAAACAGCTTTTCAGTCACAAAACACGTCATTTCATTTAGCATTCAAAGTATAGCATACTCTTTGAATCAATAATTAAATGATAGTCACGTGTAAAGGGAAAAAAGGATGCAAGCCAATACTCCATTCACTAGCAAAGGGTACAAATATTCTGAACTGACCAATGATTTTCAGGAGGTGTAGAAGCAAAGAAAAACCCAACCGAATTACTAGGCGGGCTTTCAGATATGATTCCGGGAGAGTTACGAGCAGCTACGTGATTCCTGAAATTGCTCGAGAAAAACCGCTGCTTTAGGGAAGATGGTTGCTTGTGATAGACTTTCTGTTTCCGCCAAGAATTATTGCTTCCTGACTCTTCATGAATGCTGCTTCCACTGATATTCTCGCCAACCTTTATATTTGATACTCCTGAAGTATTGCTTGGAGATTTGATGTGTCGATCTCTAGTGTCAGTGTTATTCTTTCTGCGATTAGACCGCCTGTGTCTCAGTTCCTGTTGATAATTAGATGGTGCAACAGAAAAATTAATATTATGATGATGATGCTATAAAAAATAAACAAGGACTGATAAAATGTAAAATAATGGTGTCTCAACCTGCTCATAGAAGTAAAGCCCATCGTTTATTGCAGAAGCAAGCTCATTGGAAATGGATTTTGATTCTTTAGCACCACCTCTAGATCCTTGTTTAGGATCACTATTCTGAATATTGAAATAGAAAATAATAAAATAATCTATAAACAATCAACCAAAATGATAGTCCAATTTTTAGGAAAAGTCAAAATTTGAAATTGAAATTAATTATCAACAGCAATACCTGGGTAACAATTACAAGTCTTTGTACATCTTGTTCAATGACAGCCATATCATCATCGTCATCATCAATCCTTTTGTGCAACAATTTCCATCAGACGAATGTTCAAACAAAATGTGAAAACATGCTTAATAACAATAACATGATATATCACTCAATATCATCATTCTGTATGGGATGCCAAAAAAATAAAGATGAGTACATTCTGACATCTCAAATATAAGATGCTAGCCTTGTTTCAACAAGGATGGAAAAAAATAATCATTGAACTTCACATTACTGAGAAATCAAGAGTTGTCTTTCATTAACTTCAAACAAAATCTTATGGACANAAAAAAAAAAAACACACAAGCAAACAAGGTCCCATGTGAATCTACAAGAAAAACATTATTTTTTTGGCATAAAAGGTTCCTTCCCTTTTACAGTGAACATCAACATTTCACATCATGAATAAAAAGCAAATATTTCTAGTCGCATAAAATAAACATAAACTAGGTATTAAAAGTGCTACATCTTCACGGAAAATGTTATTGATGTAGTACTTGACATCAAAGAGCACTGCATTGTGTAAAACAACAATAACCTCTCCAGAACAGAAATCCATTTAAGGCACAGATTTGGACACAAGCTGTCTTAAATTAGGCATATTTCAGATTAACCTTATAATGACAAGGATTATACGTAGGACAAAAGATTGAGAGAACAAAGATAAAACATAATGGAGAAACATAAAGCATAGGATTGTCACCACACTACCTTCTATTAGAAGAAACCTCAGTCTTCTTTAGCGTCTTCTGCTCAAGCTCTATCTCTTCATCAAGCATAAACGTATTGGCAAAATCATTGGAAAGGTCTCTGGTATCCGTATCAGCCAAAACATCCATGCTTCCAGTCTCATTATCATCAAATATTCTGGGCTCTGCTTCTTGTTGTGAGTGGCAGCATAAATCCCTTTTGTTTGTATAAAAGTCAGAGAATTTGACACTTTCACCCGTGATTGCATGTGAACTATCATTGGAATGATGACTCTCATTATCTTGTTCTCGGTTCACATGTGAAGACCGTAACGTATCTTTGTTTGACTGAATATGTTCCATCAAAACTGTATTCTGAGCAGCATTTTTATGAGCTTCAGAAGTCTTCTTTGTCTCATCTCCAACAGCATCACTATTTTCGAGAGAATTGGTAGCACCCTCTAAAACTTGGCTATGTTCAATCTGATCCACAGATGATCCTGAATTTCCTGAGGAAACTTGAATCCATTTTGACCAATTATTGCGCTTCCTTATCTTGTCACCCTATAAAATAATAATACAAGTTACAAATGAAGCCAACTTAGAAAATGAAGCAACAAATTTATTTTAAATAAAAAATAAATACCCACACACGCCCCAATAGCTAATTGGTAAGGGATCACCAAATTTTCATGCCATTTATGCAGTGATATTTTAAAGGTAGCTCCAAAAGTATGAAGGTATTATTCTATATATAAACATTAAATCTACATATGATAAAAAGAAACTTCAATGTATCAAAGATAAGAAGGATACCCATCTTCAACTTTAAAATTCATGTATACTACAACCATATCAAAATCTAGTTTAAACTTAAAGGAGCCTAAACAAAAATCTCTTCTTGAGAAACAAACTAGCACTATTTAGTTCTCATAAGTTCAACATATCTATATAAAAAGTCTTAAACTTGTGAGAATTATGTTATATACTTACTAAGAAAACTTAACTTAGACAAACTATTTCAAATCTGAATTCCTTTTGGAATTTGATGAAATACCTAAATGTCTGAATAGCAAATTACCTAAACAAGCTCCTGATTACAGAGTTGATGTAAATAAGCATGTCGTGTGCCCACTTATATCAAAAAACTATGCAATGTTTCCAATTGGAGGAAACAAACTTGGCACCTGCTTTCAATTCTAAAAATGTTTTGACGAGAAATAGCATATTGAAAATTGTCGTTACGAATATAACAATAAATTAAAACAAAAAGGAAGCAGAGTTGATTTAAGCTTTACATTTGCCAAAAACTTCTATACTGAGGAAAGAACAAAAACACCATCAACAACAGAAAAGATGTTGAATTTTAAACTTCTGACAAACATGAAATTGTATCACATAACTTCTAAGATAATTTAATTAAAAAAAAAATCAATGCACTCCTCGTGACATGGACAATTGAAATCACCAACACACAATGTTAATATCAGAGACGAACAAGAACAATAATAAAACAGTACCAATCAAAGAAAAAAGTTTGGAACTAAGTAGTTAAAGCAATAAATTAGATTTCAAGAGTTAGTGGGAAGCTTCTGCATGTCTACACCAGAAGAAATGCAGTAAAAAACCAAACTAGACTAGTAAAATTAAAATAATCCATCTGAATAAAACCTGCACTTCCACAGTATTAGAGCTCTGAAGTGCATCAAGGATGAAAGGTATGTCTGTGCTCATCCTCTTGACCTACAACGAGACAATTTCAATCATATAACGCAAGCAGAATCGGGGGCTAATATGGATTACAGAAAGCAGCAGCATATAGAATATATCCTGTAAAATTAACACAATTGGAATACAATTTTTCTTTGGACATACCCTTTTAAAGCCAGCTACAGTGGATAAAGGAACCCATCCTTGGTCATCCATCAAGGAAATCAGATAATGGTCATTCTGCAGATTTTCATCACTGCCAAGAGAAGGCTCTGAAGTCAGCAGTCTGCTGTATGAGCAGTCTGATTCATGCAAATTACATGCATTTATTCCCACAGAGTACGATATAGACAAGTTTGTTCATTAGCTCATTGTGTGCTACAGCTTGGAATTCTGCATGGCCTACTTTGCAAGCAATAATCATTTTATATTTTGTTGTTTTAACTCTCAAAAAACAACAAACCAATACCACTTCACCATCTAACGCGGTAACCCTCAGACAATAGCATCTAAGAGTTAAATGTATGCATCCATCCTCACCTAGAAGACTCATTTGGCGTCCATGAGTTAAAAATATCTACCTCTATGAAGCATAGGTGAGACAGAATTGGAAAGCACAGCCAAGAAGCATTTTATCACATTGGGTATTGACAACATGTTTTAATTGTAGCCAACAAATCAAGATCAAGCAAGATAAAGAAATATAAGCTATGTTCAACAATTAAATTACTTACCTAAAATAGTAGTCTATCTGTTTAACAATGCTAGTCCTCAAAGCCAGAGTTTCCGGAGGCAGTGACTGTGGTGGTGGGTTGACAGCATATGGAACAAAGTGTCGAGGATGGGGTCCCCTAACTGAACCAGGAGGTGCCATAGGGGCATACCATACAGGAACTGGTCCTATTCAGAAGATAAAAACTGATGTAAGAATTAATGGATGGAGAAATTCAAGGAAAACAAATAACAGCTGAGAATATCCCAAGCATGCATATATATGTAAAAGCTCAAATGTGTGCATGAGCGTAGAGCAGCGAATAGAAATTTTACCTGGGAAGCTTGGACCAACCATGTACGCTGGAGGCGGACCGTAAAATGGAGGTCTTATATATGGCCTTGGGCCCATACCCTGTTGCATAGGCATGTTTGCTCTTGAAGGAAAAGGTCTCTGATGATGCCAACCATTATTTAAATGGTCACCTTGTTCTTGGATATTAGGTCTTCCATTAGAAAAATTAACCATGTACGCATTTGGATCCCCTTGAGCTGGAGGCTGAGCATTTTTGGCATCAACAGCATGAGCAGGTGGAATGAAAACTGGCCTTGGCCCTTGAGATGCCGGCTTCGCTAAAGGGTTTTCAACACTTGGAAAAGGTCCTGGACCAGGTGGGAAACCATATCCAGAAACAGCAAGATGAGGTGGAGGCACCATAGCAGGAAAAACCGGAGTGGCTGATGGTTGATGATAAAGCATTGGTACAGGAAAGGGAGGTGCGCCACTTGTGTTGCGCTTAGCGCCTGGCCTCTGATGACGTGATGATGGCAGCTTATGTGACAGATTAACGTTTCCAGAACCATTTGACTTCTGTTGAGTAGCAGTCCCATGCACAGACACAAATAAGAAAAACATAATTAATACGAAAGTCGCAATTTGTGGAGCATATAACCTTTATTTCTATCACGACAAAATAAGAATTTCGGGAGAAAAATTGTAAAAACCGAAGGAACTTGTTAAACCTCAGGACTCAAATGTTATTCACTTCTAATTTCCATAACACCCAATGTTAATCAATAAGCACAATTCATTAGCCTACAGCATTTGAAATTAAATTTCCAAAAATCAATATTAAACACTGACATCTTTCCTAAACAAACAAACTCAGTAAGGCGGTGAAAATATAGAGACTTATTCAAAAACCACCATACATCAAACACAAACTTTTGCATTCCATCTTCCATGCCATAATGTTTCATATACAGCAAACAATCACAGACTAACCTGCACTGAGGGAGGCTGCGGAGCAGCAACATCGCCAGCACTTGTCACAGAAGCTGCTGCGCCATCCTCAGACTTAGCAGCATCAACATTCTTGGGTCTTTGTGCATCAGACAGTGCTGGCCAAGACTCAGTTCCCATCATCAGAGACACCTCCGCTCCATTCCCATCATCAGCCACAGGGGTCTTCCATGGAGACTTCGGAGCATTAACCTCCTCCTTCTGATCCTCCCCAATCTCATTTTCAGCAGTCACCATAACCGCTTCTTCTTCTCTCTCTTACCAATCCAACCTAGTTCCAAAGATTTTCCACCACAACCTAAAACCTCACTAGGCGCAAAAACTACACAATAACCCCTAAACCAAGAAATAAAATTGATAACAAAAAGAGAAAAATGAATGGGTACTCAGGAGATTGATTGAAAATGCAAAGAAATCAGAAACAGATTGAAATCTTACTTGTCAATTGAATCAATGAAGTAGTTGAGGACAAGAAAAACCAACGAGCTAGGGTTGGGGTGAGTGTGACTGTGGAAGAAAGGGGGGGTGGTTGGGGGAATTAGGGTTTTGGAGAACAGTGAGGGTAGTGAGGGAGTGATGTGTTATGGGGTTTTGTTTGCTTTGAGAGTGCGTGTGTGCGCTTTGAGACAGGTTGCAGACGCCAAAGTGTGCGAGGAGGGGACAAGGTTTTAGAGTTTATAATTTATAATAAATAAACAAATAAATAGTTAAATAATAGATTAAATATGTTTTCAGTTTCACATAATTTTAAATTTTGTGTTTTATCTATCATAAAAACTTTTTTCTAAAAATCGTCTATTATAAAATAAATTTATAAGGTTTTAGTCTTATCATCATGCTAAACCGTTAACTATGGACATAACAGTTATTCGCAGTGCACGTTTGTTGTCTTCTTCTTTTTCTCTGCTACAGCTTTGTGAGCCATCTTTGCTAGCGAATACTTTTTCTCCGCTACAATTTCTGCCGCTAGGGATGGAAACAAGTCAGGTCAAGCCAAGTCTGTCTCATTAATTTTTGGCTTAGGTCTAACCTGTTAATTATCAAAGGCTTTTTTTTAGTCTGGCTTACCTATATATATTTACCAAAATTTATTATCTGGTCAGTTTATCATAACCTATTTACCATTTTCTGTTTAATATTTAAATAAAACTTCAATATCCATAAATCAAAAATCTAATTGATCAACAAAAAATCTAGCATTCAACAATCTACTATTTAAACAAAAATTCATACATCAATCTAAATTACAACTCCTTAAATCCAACTATGAATGTATATGCAAGATGCTCAACTATGAATGTTTTCATTTTTGCTTCAAGCACAAGGATGCAGTTGGCTTAGTGGATTGCGAGTTTTGTTTTGGAGGAAAAGAAAAATAAAAAAATAAAGATTTTAGGAGACTTAATTATGAATTTGACATGTCAAGATATTTCTTTTCATTTCATTCCTCTTTAAAACAAAACTCAAACACAATCTTACGTGGTTAAAGAATTTTTCACGCGTGTAAAAAAATTCGAAAAGAAAATGATAATAGTTTATGATAGTATCAACATCAAAGTGAAAAACAAATACGATAATGCATTCACTCGATGGAGTAAATGCAATGTTTGATGATGTTGTACATAAGTGCGTAGAAGTAATATTATAATGTTTCTTAACTGCTCAAATTACTCTCCAACTCTCCTCCTTTGCTCATTCTCATTCATGGTGGTTGATAGTGGTGTTGTAGGTCAAGCATAGGAACCAAAAAGCGTTGTTTTTCTCATTAAGTGGCACTGGGTGAAGAGTAGAGAAGGGGTGAAATGGGGAGGGGCACGAGGTTGAGTGGGGACCACCTGCATAGTATGTCAAAAGGGGAAAAGTGACAAATCATTTAGAAAATCATTAAAATACAAAAAAAAAATTATTATATAATTAATTTTTATATTTAATCTTAACCATTTATTTTTTTTTTGGATGGATGAGATTTAAGGACCATTTTGGTCACTATCTCTGCTCTCCCATAGAAGTCTCTTTCCATAAGTGCACCGAGGAAATGAATTTACTTTTACATGACACTAGTGGATCTTGATATACTTTGTATGTATCAAGTATTGAAATAGCATTGTGATGCCTGAAACATGGTTGCTGTCTTTGTTGTCATAACTTTTGTCTCTATTATCTTGATCTAGTTTGAGAAATGAGAAAAAGGAGGATTTTTTTTTTTTAATGCGAGAAAGAGAAGTTTTATTAATTAAAAATCTGAATATTGTGAGGTATTTTTTATGTAATGGTATAGTAAGCCTTTTTTTTTAAGTTTACATTTTAACCCATAAAAGTATTAATAAATTAAATTTTTTGAAGAATAAAATTGACAAGTTAGAGACTAAAAGTTGGTTACAAGAAATCCCTTTTGTTTGTGTGCCAAATGAAAATTGAAAACTGCAAGGCAGATTTAGGGGAATGTTTAGGTTTTATGCTTCAATTATGGTCACGCGCAAGTACCAAAGATGGTACAAACAACTGGTTCCGCCGGCAACATTGTTAGCTCCAAAACCCTCCCCATCGTCGTCTTCTTCCACAGCAGTAGGTGATGAGATGAGGGAGACGAGTGATGAGTGAAAGGGGGAATCAAGGAGGGGCATTTTGGTCTTTTCCACTTAACTGAAGAATTTTTGTTGTAAATATTCAATTTTTATAGATAGGAGCACAAAACGAAATAAATCATAAAATATGTATCATAACTATGATTTTAAAAGTTTAAGTTCAAAGAAAAGTTAGGTACCATGCCATGTGTCCCAACCTATGGAAAACCATGGTAGCTTCCACTGTGATCTTGAGCTATAAGTAAACAAGTCCAATAATAGTGAGATACTCAAAAAGACTGCCCGCTAAGCAAACCAGCAATCCCCCCCCCCCCAAAATAATTATTCTCATAACCACTTTGTAAAGAAAGCTCAAAATTACTATCATATACATTTAATTTTGTAAGTAAGAGTCTTAGCTTTGACACTTCTATCCTAAACATCAAAATTTTGCATGTCCAAAAAAATCTTTGATCTGGAATAGTCTAATTATCAGGATGTTGTCTGTGTTTTCCAAACCTCATCAATCTCTTTAGCCAAATCATTTATCCATCTCCAAATTAACGTAGTGTTATACATCCTTATAAATAGCACTGAAAAAAAACAATTATCAGGCACTAGTACGTTTATGTCTATTGAAAAACAATAATGGACATAAGAATTTCTCATTTTGTTCCGTTAAAAAAAATTCACCGAGTGTGAAATCCCTTTCTCCATGGAAAAGACTTCTACAGGAGGACTCAAACAAGAAAATTGATCAAGCCACTTAGAAATCAAGAAACCTCGTAAAATATTGGTGATTATTAAGAACATAACCTTCATAGAAGGAAGGACATTCCAAACTTGGAAAAGGTGGCTCATTGTATCATGAAACGGAGGAGTGCCTATTTTTATTGAAAAAATACTAATGACAATTTAAGTAATAAAAAATTATGGTTGCATGTTAAAAGAAATAAGAGATTTTGATTGGCAATAATTTTAAAGTTTTTTTTTATTTTTTAATTTATTAAAGATGCATTTTATCATGCATGATACTTATGGGACATTTTGATATCCTACTCACATGTTGCAACAAAAAGAAGAAGCATTCTATATTAAAATAAAAATATCACTAATAAAATAACTTGTAAAATTTATTGCTTTTCTTACAAATTTAAATTCACAAAATTATCCCTAATCACAGTTATTCTTCTTGGAGAAGCTTTGTTAGAGCAAGGTTCTCAAAATCAGATTGAACATTAAATTAGCCAAATTATAAATTCAAAGGTTTAGTGGTTCAATTGGTTAAATAGGTGGTTTAACCAAAATGTAATGTAATGTAATCTATATTATATAATTAAAATATGCCATGAAATAAATAAAAATTATTAAAGTATATAAATTTACACATTTATCATTGATTTGAATATTTTTAGACGTTTTTTTTAAAATAAAAAATCGGTTTACTAATTTAAGAAGGCACACAATAGGCTAACGGAAAATGATAATGAATGTTCTACTAAGAAAAATATCTCGTACTAAAAGAATCAGTTTATTGATTTAGACACCCAAAGTTGATTTGATTATAGGTTTTTTTTTCCTATAAAACTAAACTAGCAAGCAATGCAGCTAAATATTATCAAGAAAAAGAGAAAAAAAAATCCTAGTCAAGGAAAACTCTTGTCATTGCTAGAATTCTCTTGTCGCTCCTAGCATATTAGATCATTGTTTCAATCTCATCACCTTCGTGCGTCTCCTTTCACCTTGTGCACTACCCCCCCTTCCCCTAGCTTAGTGCATGTCTCTTTCCTCTTATGTTCTACTGCAAAACAATGAATTCCAACAGATCTAATGCAACTAGGGCTGTCAAATGACTCAACCCGACCTGTTTAGGCCCAATCCGGCTAGCCTACGAACCTTAATGAGCTTTTTTATTCGCAGGTCAGTTTTTATATGTTTGATCCGTCCAATTATGTGGGTAAACGGGTTAATCCGCAAGTTTTGCCTATGTCATTACTAAACAGGCCAATTTGGCCAACGGGTTAAAATAGTCGGGCCTAAACTGACTTTTGCTATTCGTGAAGTAAATTTCATATGTTTGGTTCGTCCATTTAACCGGATAAACAGGCCAGACTCATTTTGATAACTCTAGATGCGACGAAGGGGCCTCCAAATGCTGTGGTGACTCTAGCGGAGACTCTACGACACCGTCTCATGGGTGGCAACAGCGAAATCTTCAACATGACAACTTTTGGTGGCGATACCAACTCTATTACGGACAATCTTTGTCGGGTAATGATAAAACAAGCAAAATGTAACCATTGAATTTTCAAAACATGCATTCTAAATTTGAAAAGATGACGTGAGAATATGATTATGGAAGATAAGAATTTTTCTCAAATTCTCATTCAAGTACAACTATAAGACATGCCAAAAAAATTCAAAACGTTAAATCAAACCTACTTTTGGGAAGGTCATATGAGCTAATAATGAATGGATACTGAGATCAACAACCAACAAGTAATATTCTGAGTTATGATATTGAGTAAGTTTTGTTAGTTTAACTCCACTCCATTTTATGTCTTCTTTAATATTTCCATATCCATGTTATGTTAGCTATCTAAAAAATACATTTTCATTAAATCTGCATTTGATCCTTGGACCTCTTTGTATTTGTTACTCATTTAATGAATGCAATATTTTTACCCTTAAAAAAAAAAAGGTCATGCAGCTATGCAAGATTCCAAGTCTCCCGTCAAGTAAAATGCCACCGGAAGCCAGAACCATTTTGTCATAAAAGGAGATGGTGCTTCAGCAGATCACATTAATATGCGTAGGCGCAGGCGATACATATAATCGTGGTGGTCAGCAAAGCATGAATAATATTCACTTTTCTTATAAAGTTTAATTTGTAATTTTTTATTAAATGGAACCGGTCAGCTTATAAACCGGTTTTGATCGATTAATGCAGTTTTCACAGTGGTGGTATTTTATTGCATTACTATGACAATAGATTCTAGAAGGCAAGGGGACTCACTTGATCTTAATCAAAGATAAATCATTGATCGTATGTCTTTTTACTAATACTACTCATAAGAGTGCGCAAGTTGAGAAAAATAAAACACACAACCTTAGATTAAAACTAAGGGAGATGGCCATGGCTCAAGACCAAGAAAAATGTTCATACATTGAATGAAAGGTTTGGAAAAGAATTTATTATTTTTCGACCAGTATTTAAATTTCTTGGAATAGTAATTCCTACTGCTTTTTCTCTCGCATAACAATCTAACCTAACTCAGGCACAGAATTATGCAAATACCAGAACTGGAAAAACTTGGTGCTTAAAACGTCCACCATCATATTTTGTTCATGTTCTTTCAATGTATAAAAAAAAACTCATTCAAATAAAAAAATATGAGGAGAGACCAAAATTCGGCTACTTTCTAAATATTGGTGGATATGTATTTAAAGCTTAATGCCAACAAGACATATATATAAACTGTATTACTAGTAGTAGTTATTAACAAGACACAAGGATACTTACTGCCGCCTCCACAACAAAAGGTTGGGGCACTTGCTATCGAAGGTGCAATTGTTATAATCAGCCAACAACCACCTTTCGAATGCGGCTATCATCTCCCCACTACAGTTTCAAACTCCTCCAACAGTTAATATTATATTCAATTCCACTCCTGTTGACATTGTCATATCAAAGAACAGAAACAAGAAAATGAAGGACATCATCAAATATTTTAGTGGCGAACTGCTGATCGTCATCCTAGAATGCTAATAAACTAAACCCTAAAATTCCTTTATTCATACCATGCAACACCCAATTGTACTGCGGATCGCCCTTGACAAGTCACTCCCAAAATCAGCAAACCAGCACGAATTAGGCTTAATCAGATGTACAGCCAACAAATACCATCTTCATGTTTAAGGTCCGCACATGCTAGGCCTTTCTGAAGCTGCATGATCAATATCTTTATGCTATCTATTGTAACATCCAGGATGTTATGCAGCATCCTAAAAAATAGTACTTGTGCGAAGAAAATGATGCATACTCAGTCTCACACCCAAACAAAAACTAGATAAACCCAAGTATTTTGAATTACTTTTATGAGTGCTTCAGCTTAGCATTAAAAAAAAAAAGCAGCCATTTTAAAAAGATTTGAACATTGTGGCCAAAAGCAACATATTGTAAAGCTTAAGAAAATAATTGTCTTCCTTTTCCAGTTTCACTAGATATCAACATTGTCAAAGCCATAGAAAAACCAAATGGAGCCTTTTTTCAAGAAGATTCCTTTGAAAAACCTATCCAAAAGTAGGAAGAACTTCGTAAAAATAAGATGGAGCCTTCTTCCAAGAAGATTCTTTAGGAAAAAATAAAAAAACTATCCAGAAGTTGGAAGAACAACTTGATAAAAATGAGAATATCTTCGAAAAACAACTAAAAGATTCCGCAAGTCAAAAGAAGGCATGTTCCCTAACTTAAAACCTTCCCAAACAATCAGCAAATGAAAAAATCATACCCATGGAGAACTCCAAAGATGACAAGACCACAGCATCCATCTGATCTTCTCCCTGACATTCACTCCAAACCGGGGTACACTTGTATACAGTGAGAGCAACCCACCACAAAGTGTTGCCACTTCTTGCCTTGGGAGTGAATGAAGAACCCAACCTCCATCAGTGGATGCAGATGGCACAAGTTATGAAAAGATTCTGTTGTTTATTTCGTGACAAGGACCTACGTGTAGCAAGTCAACCCCTCGTGCAAATAAAATATGGGATGACATCAATCCTCAAATCAACATATGCTAAACAAAGTTACAAAGAAAATAACTCAATCATAACAAAACAAGAATCGACTCAAGCCATTTTGTAGCCCTAAAAAACCTTGGGGATCTCTTCTGATAAAGGAGGGGAGGGGGAAAATGGCATGAATCTGAAGGATATTGATTGAATTCAACAACTGTTTTATCCTTCATTGAGAAATGAGAAAGAATATTGGTTTAATGAATTGTCCACACGTCACGAAAATGATTTTTGAATAAAGAAATTGCAAAGAAAAATGAGTGAGGAGTAAGGATGTTGGTAAGATAATAAAAAAAAAACTAGTTCAGGATGTTTGTTATATAATACTATATTCACTCTCAACGACCCATCCAAAAAAGTCCAGCGTCAAAATAGAGTTAGTGACAAGGATCCAGAAAAAAGAAATGATATTCAAGCCGAACAGTTCACAGGAATTAAAAATGTAGATCCATAAAAACAGCTATTAGTTCTACCAAATTTCCATAATATATTTCTTATTTTCACAATAAGAAAATAATCCTTCTAAAAGATGACGATCCTCACAAATCACGGCTGATTGCCAGAGAAACAAGTACAATGTATAACTTGAAGGTGCTGGCCATACTTCAGGAAGCTAAACAATAATGACAAAGCAGAATTAATACTTCGCAAAAAAAGGTCCACGACAATTAAAATTATTGTAACAAAGTTTTCTCTGCCCCAAAATTCAACTGTCACTCAACATTCCACATAGGAATAAGAGGCACTACATACTTTTTAAAAACAAGTCAAGGGGGAAAATCTACTAAGATAGAAAGAAAATACAGGTTTCAGAATCCAATTCTTTAGTAATTAAACAGTAATACTTCATTACAAATTAAAAGATGCATTTGAATAGTGCCCAGGTACTTCAGAAGAATCATCGTAGTCCAAAACTAAATGATTGATGCATCTATGAGGGTATCTGCACAATAAATACATACATCATAAAAAGAATAATTTTAAAAAACCAATTATCGTTATCAGAAACACAAAAATATGAAATCTTAAAAGCCATACCTCAGTCAGGTACTGCAAAAAAATTGCTTGTTTAAAAGAGAGAAAAGTAATTGAGGAAAGGTATGGACAATTGATGGTTAAAGAATTAAATGAAAGCTTCACAATGCTCTCACAAACACACAAACTGAATAAAATCATAAGCTTGATGGGGACTTGATGGAGTCAAAGCATGGAAGAAAGAGCAATAATAATTATGAATTTAAAGTTCCTTCTTTTATTCCAATATATACATGTGTGTGTGTGTAATCATTCAATTCCTATTAATTTCTAAGGATTTAACACTAGTGAGTATGCAAACTTAATATAGTCACACAAGATGCGATTCTGCTCCAGCTCATTCATCAAGCTACAAAAATAAACCATTAGTAAGGAGATAAGAGCAACCTAACACAATTCACATCCACCTTCAGAGGTGAAAAGCAGAATTTCATCGAGTCCAATGCAAGCAAACACACTTTGCATGCCTCTTGTATTCTCAACTATGTATAAAAGATATGTCATGTTTCTCCATATTATGATAGACTTATGAGTTATGACCTAATAGTTTAGCATTATTAAAATTCATCCCTGAACACCCACAAATCATGTATTACACCAACCCAATTCTATATAACATATTACAACAATAAATCAGAACGACCATGTGAATCATGATAAATTAAACACTAGCATATGCATAAAGAAAAAGACAAAACAAACATAACAAGATCTCAGCCACTCACCTAATGACCCATGTAAGGAGCGCCAGCACCAGGGTGAGGCCTAACACCACTGCTCTGCCCCATCTGAGGATTCTGGTAACCCGGCTGCATCCCGGGTTGGTTCCCATAGTTCATAGCAGGCTGATTCCCATACGCACCGGCAGGCGGAGCATGCTGGTTCACAGGTGCACCACCACCAATCCCTCCAAGCAAGTTCCCGAGCCCCAATCCAGGCTGCTGAGCAAACAAAGCAGTTAAAGCCTGCCCGAGCGCCGGGTTAAGCCCCTGAGCCGGCGGCACGTAGCCTCCAACAGGAGGGGGCGTCGCAGCAGACGGCGCCATCAGGTGACCGCCACCACCGCCATGGGGCGGCCCGCCGGATGAATACGCACTCTTATCCTTCCTTTGATGGAAATGACCGCCCTGGTGGCGGTGATGAGAGTGATGCTGGTGGTGCTGATAATGCTGCTGCTGATGATACCCTTTGCTCCCTTTAGGTCCATCAACGGCCTTCTGGCAATACAGAGTGTGCCCCTCGAAGTTCTTGTGCGGTTCCTCCAACGCCTTCTTGGCGCTCTCAACGGATTTGTACACAAAAAGCGCAAACCCTTTAGGCTTCCCTGTCTGCTTGTCGATCCCGAGAGGCCCATCGTCCACCTCACCATACTGCTTGAAGAACTCGAGCAGCCTCTGGGGATCGATCTCGGAGCTCACGTTGCTCACGAAGATCTTCCTCTGCGTGTACTCCGACACCACCGGGGGAGCGATGGGCGGTGGTGCTGGGACGGGTCCGGCGGATGCCAGCTGGCACGAAGTTGTCCTGTTACCGATCCTTTTCTGAGGCTGCTTCAGTGCGCGGCGAGCGCCGGCGCGGTTCTTGAACAGGATGAAGGCGTATCCCTTCGATTTGCCGGAGACCTTGTCGGTGACAGCCTTGCAGTCCTCGATCTCGCCGTATTTGCCGAACACGGAAGTTAGGGTTTCGGCAGTGGCGTCCCAACCAAGGCCGTGGACGAAGATCTTCCGGTGCGCGGGGTCCACCTCCGCCAGCTGGCGGACGTTGTCGGCGAATTCAGGGTACTTCTCCACGGCCTGCTTCACCAGGGTATACATCTGCTCCCTCGTGAAGGGTTCTAGAAGCTTCTCGACCGGCTCATCTTCCAATCCGAGGTCCTCCTCTTCCTCCTGCTGCTCCCCGCCGTTCGCCTGGGTCGAAGGCTCCGCTCCCTGCTGGTCCTGCTCCGGGAGCTGATCTGCTTGATTTTCTAGGGTTTGTTCCTCTTCCTGTTGCTGTTCCTCTTCTTCTTCTTCTCCTCCATCAGCTTCGTCTTGTTGCTGTTGTTCTTCTTCAGCTTTTTCGGCGTCGTTTTGAGGCTCGTCTTGTGATGGTGGAGCGGGGTCATCGACCGCCATGTTTTGTTGTTGATCTAGGGTTTGTTCAGGTTCGGGTTCGGGTTGTTGTTGATCGGGAAGGTCTTGGTCTTGGTCTTGGTCTTGGTCGAGGGGTTTGGCAGGTTCGGGCTCGGGGTTTGAGGATCGAAGCTTTCTCTTCTTGGCCATGGCGGTGAACGAAGGAAGGAAGCTAGGGTTTGCAGAAAGAGAGAGAGAAAGGGGAAAAATTTTGGGAGGAGAGAGAAGAGAGTGATATTTTTTCGCTCAACTCCAATGGGTGAGCATAAGATACTTCACTGGCGGTGCCTGGTCCATTGCTTATTTATTGGGCCAGATTTAGTGGGCTGGGCCTCCAATTAATTTCTGAAGCCCAAAATAAAAATGGCATGCCGAGGTACGAGGTTCATTTGTTTTCTGAACCCAAAACAAAATGACATTTGTTTGGTTGTTTCTTTAAAAAAAAATATTGATTTATTAAATATGTGCATAAAAATTTGAGGGTAATTGATTTTTTGATAAAATTTAATACTTTTTTCTTAAGTTAAAAATGTAATTGAAAAAAATTGAATTACGAAAGGAAATTTAATACCTTGAAACCATGCATTTGAAAACTTACTTGTTACCTGTTGCTTTTATTTGATTAACCTAAAAGTGGATAACCAAGAACCACACTCGCAGTGTGTGTCTATTATAATAAACCTAATATATTTATAAGTATAATTTTTGTTAGAAAAATATTTAAAATACTTAATAAATTAACCTACTCACTGTTATAAATAACATGTGGCAATTTTTTTATTTTAACCCTAAAAATGCCATATGTAATTCATAAAGGTGAGTACACTGATTTGTTATATCTTTCAGACATTACTCTTTTGGTTTTCCACACTTTTAAGCTGATCAAGTAATATTTCTCGTTTATTAACTCATCATTCTAATTATTGCATTAGAGTTATTAGATTTTACTAATTTTTTACGGGTTCGTATTATTATAAAATTTTTAGTATTTTAATTATTATTATTACTTAGACAGGACCTATACATGTCCCGAAAACTTTCGGATATAGCTGTTAGGTGCCAAAAGTACGCGATTTCAACTATTGAAAAGGCACCTGTCTGCTTAAGTTTAATGAATTATCTGATTAAATTCCCCACTTTTGTAGGATTTATAAATATTCTAAAGATGGATGCAAGATAAAGATCAAAGATAAATCCCACAGAGAAAAGGAAACAAAGAGCAAAAAGGGCAAACGAAGAGCAAAGGCATATGCACCACCGCTCAGCGGTGACAAGTATCGCTCAGCGGCTTGCACGAAGAGACCGCTGAGCGATAAACCCAAACCGCTCAGCGGACCTTGCTTCAAAGTGAAGAAACTTAGCCGTGAAGGAAGCTCTGCAGCCGCACCTGCAGCCGCAATGCCACCCTGCTCTGACACCGCTCAGCGCACCGCACGGCCGCTCAGCGGCTCTGACAGATAATGTCAGAGCAGAGCCACCATTCAGCGGAAACGTGGCGGTGAAGAAAGCTCAGACCGCTGAGCGGTGCAC
>QANU01010637.1:338626-350640 GCA_003254905.1 Nissolia schottii
TAATTGTGTATACATACATTGATTCATCAATGAAAATAACAATTAATTTGGAGGCAGGGAGTAAAAGAAATGGTTAGGATTTATTATTATTATTACAGATTATGATTAGTCTAAACTGCACATGAAGATAGGATAACTTTTGTTTATTTATTTATTATTTTTGTGAGGATTAATTCATTTTTTTAAGGTTGTTTGTATGGTATCTAAAGTTTAGTCTTGACTAATCAGTCGCGTACGAGTGAGTCTCCCAACGGGAATAACTGTGTACACAAGGTCTCAAACTCTGAACCTTACTTAAGTGATACAAAACCGTTTACCACTTGGACCAATCCCTCTTGGTGAGGATTAATTTATTTGATGTGTGCAGCAGGATTAATTTAATTTAAGCTTTATTTAATTAAACCATATCTTAAACCCAGCTACCCGACCCAACAACACCAATTTGTGTCTCGTCTAGAAACCAAATTGCACCAGTCTCTCTCCCAATAATTTCTTCCCCCACAAAACCAGATACAAGGATCAAACAACATAAATCCAAGTTTCCTTTCAAAAATTCCCCCGAAATCACTCTCCAATGAACACCACCCCTTAAATTTTTTCTAACGTAGTACATGCAAGTTTGCAACTAGCGATTCTTTTATTGTCTATCTCCCTTGTTGGTTCTTCCCTTTTCCCTTTCCTCCCTTTGTGTTGTTTCCCCCTTATCAATCAAATTGACTCGGTCAAATTGGTGGCAATTTGAGCTTGGTTGAGGAAGACCCCACCAAAAAAAACTCAACTTGGATGGGTTCCATCATGTAACTTGTGCAGCTTCCGTGCCCAACATCATTGGGTGCTTTTTTACCCCTTTTTTTGGTTGTTTCAGATCCCGTTTCAGGTAAAATCGACCCCTTTTTCCGTTTTTCACTGCACATCGATTATTATTCTATTTGCCCTTTTATCAAATTTATTCCTGGATTTTTCTGTGTCTGTGATCTTTGCCTGATGATTTCAAATTAATGGGGTTGATCATGATTTTTGCACATTGAAACAAGTGGGACAATTGTGAGGAAAAAATGGGATTAATTTGAAAGTGTCAATGTCAGAACTTTAATGTCATGCTTTTGCCCCCATCTGATGTGCACAACATGGGGCATCCCATGATGTCATTTAGGATTGTTAGGTACATAGATTTGTTTAAAAAGTAAAGGAATTTGTTTTAGAAAAGAAGATTCTATGGCCCATGATTTGATTTTATGGGGAGTGAGCTGTAGGGTTTCTAGTTCAATGGTCAATGATGATGTTGATTTAAGCATTGCTTGTGATGACAGGGTTTGGGTTGAAATTGTGTTGGATGGGTTTTCAGACTATGGGTTCTCAGAGTAATGGGCAGCAGTCTCATTTACCGCAATCTCAGTTATCTAGGCAGAACTCGTGGTATAGCCTCACACTCGACGAGGTTAACATTCAGCTAGGAGACATGGGGAAGCCGTTGGGGAGCATGAACCTTGATGAGCTTCTTCAAAACGTGTGGACTGCTGAAGCGAATAAGGTCGTAGGGATGGAGAATGATCACATGCCGTCATCATCTTCCCTTCAGCGCCAGGCCAGTCTGACCCTGGCTCGCGCTTTGAGCGGGAAGACAGTTGACGACGTGTGGAGAGAAATCCAGCAAGGCCAGAGGAAACGGTATGGAGACGACGTGCAAACTCGGGATCGTGAAATGACTCTCGGCGAAACGACCTTAGAAGACTTCTTAGTACAGGCTGGGCTTTTTGCTGAAGCTTCTGTGAGTCCAAATGTGGGGTTGAATAGAATGGATTCCTCCACCCCTCAAAGTTTACAACAGAAAACAGGCATGTCGCCCTCTCCTTCAGTTAGCAGCTTGTCAGACACAAGACCAGGTCGCAAAAGGGATGCTCCTGATGCATATGAGAAAGCTCTGGAGAGGAGGCTGAGGAGGAAAATCAAGAATAGGGAATCTGCGGCACGCTCCCGAGCAAGAAAACAGGTTTAACCTTTACATCTTATTTAACCTAATAAGCTTTAGAAGAAAATTGGGTTGGTTTTCCCCCTTTTCTTTTGTCTATTGAAAATATTAATTTTTTTACTGTTGCTTATCAATTTCTGATGGTGCAGCAATACCATAATGAGCTGGTTAGCAAAGTTTCTCAACTAGAAGAAGAAAATATAAACCTCAAGAAAGAGAAGGTGCAGGATCTACTAATGTTCTGTTTTTATATCAATATTTGCTGTTTGTTGTGTTTATAGTTGAGTCTAGAGTCTGTTAATTTTTCTTTTCAACGCAGTCACCCCTTTTGATCTTCTAGAAGAGATTTATAAATTAATCATTTACATGAAAGCATGGCCCTTGATAAGGCACTATGGCGTTGCTTGATCCATGTAGTGGGATAAGGCTTTGTTTTTGTTGTTGTTGTTGTACAGTCACCCTTTTATCAGTAAGAATGTTCCAAGGTAGAGGAGCACAGTTCATGCTCTAGGATGAGATGTTATTTTGATATCCTGATAAGGGAGTGTGTTGAATTTATACTGTTCGTACATCTTTGCTTATTACTGTAATGCTTTTTTGCTGTATTGGTTCACTTATCATTTTCGCTTGTTTTTACATATTATTTGTTGATAACTTTTTCTAGTGTTATGCTTTGCTTTGTTTATTTTAGCATTTCCTTAAGCTTTAATCCACCAAGTTGTGTATTCTAAGAAGGAGTAATCACTGTGTTTCTTGAACAGTTTTATTGGGGAAACACATGCCTGTCTTGATCGAAGGTGTTGATAATCTTTATCCGAGATTTCAGGTTGCATGTTATTAAATTATTATTTGTATTCCGTGTGCACGCCTAACAAAACTAATAGTTTAACCCTGAAGACTTCTATGACTAGTCTCCATGCATCTTGGATATTGCTAAGATGTAGTGGAATTCATTCAGCATTAAACTAGAATAAATTGCATAGAAAAGCCCTGTATAAGCTAAAATATATATTTAACTTGTAATAAATAATTATTGTATAATTCAAATATGTATTATTGGCTATAATCTTGGTATTTTTGTTCCAGTTTCATATCTTTTGCCTCATCAACTAGTTTTGTTATCTTTTTTTTTTATTTACTTGTGGGAATCACTTCTGAGTCCTGATTTATGGTTAAAATGGGTGTGTTTTGCACGCCAGCAAAAGGTTGGTCCTGTTAGTTGTTTAGGATCTTGTATCTATTGCACTGTGAGTAGATCTCAATTTGAATGGGAGGGTTGCTTGGGAAGTATTGGTCCTCGGGATTAGATATACATGTTCTAATTAAGTTTAGAGGTTAATGAAAAATGTTTTGATAAAATGAAAACTCAAGAAATGCTTTATGATTTTAATTAATTAATTTTGGTCTTTCCACCTTTTATTGTTTCTGGAAGTGAATATTTTGAGTTAAGTATAGCTGCCCAAAGGATTGTAATGTACATGATTCTGCATTTTGGACTGGTGTGGTGACCTATTATAATGTTTTAGTTGTATTTGTATTGGATTGGGACATAAGAGCTCCTGCAACATTATGTTTCTTTGCTTTCTTAATATTTTCTTGGGGGAAATTGCTAATATGTGATGGCATTTCCTTTATAGCGTATTTACACCCTTGCACCACGGATAATCTCAATATTTTGTTTCATACGTTTTTACACCACCACTATATTTGGTACATCTTATTGATCCCACTTATGCACTGCCGAAAATCTTTGTTTTCAAAGAAATATAACTTCCTTTCTTCCGTTCGTTTAACACTTTATCCCTGCGATTAGCTGCATTTTAATCAGCATTCCTATGCTTCTGTTCTTATAGACGACATGGCAATTTTAACATGGATGATGATTGATGCATCATTTTACTACTGTTTTTTTAGTGCAGAAATCAAGAGTCATAATTGTGTCAAATGTAATAGAAATACACCATTCTCTTTGTTAACCATTACGAGATGATTATACTACAACCACATCATGCAACAGCTGAAAATCCCTGATTCTATTGTGGGACTATTTTCCTTTTGTAGGAGTTTGAGCAGAGGTTACCGTCTGAATCGCCGCCTGAACCAAGATATCAGCTTCGGAGAATAAGTTCTGCCTTTTTCTGACACGTGACCTGCGTCAAAGTTTTCGTGTTTGCCATGTTCTCTGGTATTATGTGGAAGCATGGTGAATAGAGATTGCATCACTTCATTGCATAGTCCTACTGCAACTGGTGTGCTTTTTGCTCCAGTATGGAATCTCTTCAATCTATCTCTATAATTAAATAACTAAAGGGTACATATTATTATTGGCTATGGCTTGATGATCATAAGAGGGTGAGCTTTGTCTCAACGGTAAGTTTGCCTTGTGACCTAGAGGTCATAACAGTCTCTCTGCTTGTGGGGGTAAGGCTACCTACATTTATCCTCGCCAAACTCTACCGGGTAGGAGCCTCGTGCACGGTTTGTTGGGAAACAGATATCAGCAAAGATTTGAGTCTGGCTGTGGAAGTGTTGCCTTTTTGTGCAAGAAGATTATCCATGTAAAAGAGGGTAATTATTGGATATTCAAGTTCTTGAAAAAGTGACTTAACTTCCAATAGACTTGAAATTAGGTAGGTCTTATTATTTAGCATTTTCCAAACTGCAGGATTGTAATAGACTGATAGCTAGTATGGTTTGGTAAGCTTTTAGGGCAATATATTCAGCAATGGAGAATTTGTGGTTTATCTTTAGGGGGGAATTCTCCTGAAAAAGTTAATCAGCATAAGGGAAAATTAATGAATTATGATTATGTTTTCTACTGAAGTTTGCTACAATTAACACGGCTCATCTTGTTTCCCCCATTCCATCTTCTTTGTTTTGCTCTATTTGTGGATTGGGAATTCTCTCGTATTGATTTTTCACATGACCATCTCGCATTTGGAATAAGTTATAAGAGATTACATGTGATAAGGTCGCATAAAAAGAAATCAACATTAGTTGATTCATTTATCAACGACAACAACAAAGCAAGTGTTGCCCCGCCATGTAAGAATGACTACCTAGATTCATTTCTTTTCAATAAAATTTCTTACCGTACAAATTTTGAATTGGACAATGAAGCGAAACCCAAAAGCATGATGGGTTGGGCTAATTTGCTAGGTCTAACTAATCTCACCGGAAATAGATTTTTCTATTGTGAAAATTTTACATAAGTCATGTATTGATTCCCACCATTGATCAAGAAGGTTGCGACCCATCTTTTCAATCAATTGTTCACTTCCTTAATCGATAGTTAAAATTAACCCTTGATAAAGTCATGTGAAATTCTTACACAAGTTTCCTCTTTATTTTTTTATTAATAATTTGATAAAACTTCATTTGTGTAAAATCTCTCTATATATATTAAATTGACTGTAATATAGTGGTTACATTTGCTACATGAGGGTTGCTTCACATTATGTTCTAGCCAATAATAAAAATAATTATCAACAACAAAGTTAATAGTTTGAACCCTGTTCCATTTGTTGGGTAAACCATGCTCCTTTGAATCAGCCTGGTTATATATCACGTACAGCTCAGGCCAACATCAAGCCCACTTCGAAATATCAGACTTGCTTGCAACTTGGGATAACTAGATGGGCCAACTTGATCCTTAACCAAAATAAATTTTAATTTAATTTCTGTCATTTTTAAATGAATAAAATTATTTTTTTGGTATTTAGTCATACTTTGTAGTTTGTACATACAATTAAACGCATTTTTTTAACATGTAATTAAATATATCAGAAGCATTAGTGTCACTTGCTCTATCTTCTATTTCAGTCTCTTTATTCAGTTGTCCCCAGCCCTTTATCTTCGCTCATGAAGAATAGAGGGTGTTACTTAATATTATGTTTGAGAATTTTTGAAATAATAGAAAGAAATGATAGTTAATAAACTAGGTTGGAGAGACAATGAGTGCAAATACATATATTAAGTCACTCGCTTGTTTAAATATAAAAACAAATTTAATGAGATATGAAAGGAAAAATTATAAGACAATCTCTCATCAAACTCCCAATTTAGAGGGATAAAAATTAAAGAGTTTGAGAGACAAAGGAGGGAGAAGATACCCGCGATGGTCATTCCCCTCGCTACATTAAATTTATTTTCAAACACACTTTTAAAAAAGAATTAATGCTCAAGTTTGTCCTTAAAAATTTTCTTGGTCCTTAAGTGATCCCAAAAAAACATGTCAACGTATTCTTTAAAAGTTAGAGTGTTCATAACTCAATCCAAACCCAAACCATTTGGGATTGATCTAGTCCAACTTTTTTAAAAGTTTGGTAACACGCATGCACACATGTATATGTAAATGTATGTCATCACTAAATAAAATATAAATTTAACTTTTAATATCTCAGTATTAGTTTAAAACAACCCGCAAATTTTTTTTTTAAAAAAAAAAAACATAAGCTAAGAAAAAAAGGGAAAGAAATAGGGGTGAGTTACTTTGGGGTCACAAAGGGAGAATCTTAAATCTTATCCACAATCGTGTTCTTCACGTGACTGGCCACAATCATGGCACTTTGGACAAAACGAAACTGAGGTCCCCTTCCCCCTCCCTCGCACGTGTGCCATCTCTCTCACCTCCACGCGCCCCCCTCCCTCACCTCCACGCGCCCCACGCTTCTCCTGCCTCCCCACAAACATGTCACTCAATCAATGCTATTACCTAACCCACAAAAAAATAATAAAATGAAACGATCAAGACGTTTTGTTTGGGTTATTGGATTGAAGAAAAAAAAAAAGTTTTATTTCCAATAGTTTTTTATTTTTAGAATTTTGTTAACACGTATTTTAATAATATTTATTAAAAAATTCATACGAAGTAAATTTATACTAAAAAAAATAAAAATATGAAATATTTAATATATTAAAAATATTAAAAATCACAAATTATTATATTTTAAGAGTACTGGTTAGTTTAAACTTTATTCTTATAGTTAATAGTTAATAATAATGTAAAACATAGTTATAAAACAATTAGTAATGATAAAAATAAATACACCTTTTGAATAAATATAAATATAAATACAAATATAAAAGATAAGCCTAATGTTAATTATAAATATATTTTTGAATCAGACGAAATGTATGTTTTCAAGTAAAAAATTTACTCATTGTCATAGAAATAATGGAAATATTTAAGTTATTAGCTCTCAACCTAATACTAAAAGTTCAAGTGTTAAATTTTGATGTATAAAAACAAATAAATAAACAATTGATTAGGTGATTGAATTCAATATTCTGCGATTCGATTGAAAAATCATAAATTTAAAATCAAACCAATAATAACTTGTTTCCCTTGGTTATGCTTAAAAATAAATTGATTGTCCGAATTAATTTCATCAATTTAATTTAGAATTTTTGGATTTATCTGATCAATCTGATCCACTTATAAACCTACTGATAATGGCAAAAATGTATAATTTTAGTAAGTTATTAAATTAAAGTTAATTATTGGATAATATAATCCCAATTGAGGGGGGGGGGGAACCTGACTCAAGATTATGTTTATCGCACAATAATAATTTTTTTATTTGCTACTTGTAATTGAATATTTTTTTGGTACATTTGTAATTGAATATTTGAGAGTTCATATCACAAGGAATGAAATAGTATTAGAAAATTCATGAAGATAGCTAGGGGAAAACAACTAACTAGCAAATCAATTATAATAAATATATAAATGTTGTGTTGTTGGGAGACCAGATTCAAGTAGGAGTACTGTAACAGAACCAAATGCTACAAATTGAGTTCCTCAATTAAATGTTGGGAAAGAATTATTGAGCATGGTCCAACAACTGAAACTGGTTAGAAGTAGCAATCAATTAACTCAAGCTGGTAATGTTGGGAATGTGAGTTGGTTCTTCACCAATTGAAGGATGGCTCTGATATGTGATGCATCTTTCAGACTTTCAGAGTATATATGCTGCTAAAATCCACGTTTAGAACTTCACCTATAGGTGGCTTCAATGCTTTTGTTTTGTCATCATCTCCACCCTCTTATACACATGACTTATGCATTTATGTGCATTTGGGATAATGTATAAGATTTACTTGTACAAATGAATGAGTCGAAATTTAAGTGACACTTACACTTTTAGGGCTCATTTGGTTTGATGTATAAGGTTGTATTATATAAACTAATACAATACATTAGACTTTATCTATCGTTTAGTGCAATGAGTGTATTGTATTAACCTATATGTTAATGAGTTCTTATAGGTTAAAATAGTGTTTAACTCAATCAAGCCTATGAGTAAAGGATTAGACTTTATAAGACTTTGATGTATAAGGTTTTTCATTTCTTCCCTCTCATAATTTTATGTTTATGAAAATAATAATAATCATTAATTATTGATAATTAAAATAATAACTAGTAATAATAATAAATAATTAAAAACAATAATTGATTATTGATAATTACAATTGTTAATTAAAATAATAAATAGTAATAATAATAATAATAATTTTAAATAATAATGATAAATAATAAATAATTTTTTAAAATATATAAATGATAAATATGTATAGTATAAATTATATTTAATATAATTTAAGTTTTAAATAATTAAAATATAATTAATTATATTTATTGGAAATTTATAATTAAATAATTAATATAAAAATACTTGTTATTATAATTTATTGTTATATTTAATTATAAAATAACAAGTATTAAATTATATGTAATAGATAAATTATTACATATTTGTTATTTTTATATTTGATTACAATGATAAATATTATTTAGTATAAAATACATATAATTTTATATATAAAAATGAAATATTTAAAATAATTTTACTTGAAAGATAAAGTTATTGAATAATAATATTCATTTTATAAAATTTTCTGATTTTTATTATATTTATTTATCAAATTTATACTTTTTTTAGAATTATTTGTTATAATTAAATAATAATATTATTTTATATAAGATATAACATCTTATACAATGGCATACCAAACATTACATAATTAAAAATAAACCTTATACAATCATGCCTTATATATCAGGTCTTATATAATCAAACCTTATACAATCAGGTTTTATCTTATCGAGCGTGTCAAACAACCCCTATTATATCTCAAGGTATTGAAGATGTTAAAATTAAAATAAAATAACACAATATCCATATTATATCTTTAGTTGATTTATGCTTAATTTAGTGTAATTTTATCATTAAATTATGATTTTGTTCTTAGCTTATTTATAAGCTCATCTCATTGTGTCATGGACTAAATCCTAGGTCATGACTGGCGTTTAAGGGACCGCAATCCCTAACTGACCTAATTGACAAATTTTACACAAAAACATACGAAGTTTACTTTGAAAATAAAATATTTTCTAAAAAAAACAATTTCCTGCCAATGCCTTTAACGTAATAAAATCTATGTTATTCTCAAAATGCCTTCTAACTCAATTCCTTTAACATAAATAAAACAAAAAATTGGCGAATCTCTAATTACAAAATATATACAAGATTTTACAGAAAATATATTTTTCTTTCTAAAAACATACTACACATGACTGCTAACGTGAAGGTCCTGCTTGTGGACTAATAAAGTACTTTAAGGATAACTTTAAATATAATACAAAATAATCACCTAAAGTCTAGAAGGACCCATGCACCATGGGATCCGCCACAGATGAATCCCACCAAGCCACCATTACTAAATAAGACAATACTTGAAACTAAAATTTATATGAGGAGTGAGTCCACCGACTTCGTGAAGGATAATAAGTCTATAACAATAATGAGACAAATTCATCGAAAATATAAATAAGTATAAGAAAATAACTTACATATCTCTGCTCAAATATTTCTCAACGCAAAAAATCATTTCGATAATTTTTGTTTAAAATCGAATTGTCATAGTTCATTAATTAAACCATAAATACACTAATAGGTTCAAATATCAATATGAAATCACCAAATTAAAGTGGGAGGAGATAATCTAATTCAGGCAAAAGTCACAAACAATATGTTAGGGCTCTTCCTGATATAGAATCCCAAGGATATAAAGATCTTTATATCTCAATACACACTTTGACTCAAAACAAATAATAGGATAAACATCATCCCTACTAAACTCCTAAGAAACTTATTCTTAGAAACGTGGATAATTGGAATAAAGAGGATTCTTAACCCTTTTATATGATTCAACAAGAATCAAGAATACCAAATGTCGAAAGCCACAATGGAATTATCCATTGATAAGTTTCGCATGTTCATTGAAGAACAACAAGAGGAGAAAACTCTCTCACATTTTATTATGAAAAATACTCTGTTTCTTATTTCTCACTGAATGAAGGTATTTATGACCCTCTTACATTAGATTCAAATTTAAACTAGAAATAAAATAAAAGATAAACCTAATTTAAACTAAAGATAAGCCCCATAATAATAGACCTAATTTTGTGCTAATAAAAAAAACAAATTTAAATACTCTAAATACTTAAAATGAACAAACAAACCACAACTAAAATAAAATAATGACCCAACATGATCTAAATAAGAAAAGGTCAATTCGTAGCATGTTAAAATCTCCATCTTATCCTCTAGTGTAATGCCCAATTTATTTATTATTTTTGTCCCCTTGTGTACATATCACTTCCTCTCAACATGAGTTCGAAAAGAAAAGTCGAGCTAGTATGATCTGTCCGTTACTAGCGATGACATATCTGGTATCGTGAGTTTAACGCTCTGGGCTAGTGTGATATTTCCCTTACTAGCGAGGGCATATAACCGGAGATGTGGGTCTAACATTCTGGGCTAGTATGATCTGTCATTTATTAGTGAAAGCATACGTTATAGTACACTAAGTCTAACACCACTTGTTATTAGCTTCAAGTCCTATCAAAGACTTTCCCCCAAAACCATTGTATAGCAAAATATGATTATACTTTTTCAAATAAATCATATCTCATCAAAAGGGGAATTTATTTCCCATTTCCAAAATATCTTTATAGTTTTCCCAACATCTCATATCAAACAATATCAATGACTCCCCAAAATTCGATAGAGTTTAAACATCTTTTTAACACTTCAAAACTTTCGTTAGTTAACAAAATACTTAATTCAAATCATTTTGTTTCAGAAGAGCAAAAATGTTATACAAGAGCCAAAATCAATGCCCCTCGGGCTATCAACAAATCTCATGTTTTTCAACAAAATATTTTGATTTCAAATCCATCCTTGAAAGCAATTCAATGAATCCATTTTCATCAAAAAAATTTCGCAAAACTTCTATCAGTTTGTCCTTATATAAGAAATTCTTGTTTAACAAAAACGACAATTATGAGTTTGACCTATTATTTTTGTCAATCCCTAACACCTTATTATAACAATCATATACATATATATTTGACAAATAAATATATAACAAGACATAGACAGAAATTCATTCACAGACTACTTCTCAAGAATTGAAGAGCAACTCTAAGAGTGTCATCGAACTGAGAATTGATGAGAGAGACTCTACAACTTGAGAGACTTGACAACAAAAATAGAGATTAAACATTTTGAGCAATGAGTTAAAGTAAAAGTTAACCCACCATCAAAAGTCTCAAATTTTAGACTTAGGATTTCAATTCATAAAGCTCAAAAACCTAACATCGTGATTAAACAACTCAAGAATGGAATTATTGAAAGATTGAGGTTAAGAATCATATCCTTGGTGACCAAAAGCATGGATTTTTGGATACTTCAAGCCTAGCTCCTTTCACGAGCTCTAAGTCCCATTAATAGAGGTTTAAAGTGGTGAGTATGGGAAAAAGATATTGAGGAAGGAGAAAAGAAAAGAAAAAGAAGAATAAGATTGGGGAAGAGATGCTAGATGATGAAGGCAAGTAGAGGTTTAATGGTTTCATTCGAATTTGAAGAGGTCCCAAGGCTGTCATGTGAGAACAAAATGAAAAAGAAGGAAGGAGAAGAAGATTCACGATTACTTAGCACATAAAGGGAGCTATTCACATTTTTATGACTAAATAAGA